>MU225739.1:904354-915949 GCA_018584345.1 Thuja plicata | reverse complement strand
TGATCAGCTCTTCAGACACATGTCTTCTCTACCTGATCATGCACTTCAGTGGGGGTTCCAGCAGTATCTTCTGATAGAGTTTTCAGACATGCCTCAGAGATGCATCTTGCTCTATTCTTTCTGCTTTGTTTTGGGTACCTGATCAGGCCTAGTTGCCGGGACCCTTCTTTCCTGCTTTCTGCAGTAGTTTAGAAGTTTTTTGCTTCTCCCTAAGTTACACTTAAGGGGGGGTGTTAGAGTAATTTAGCAATTGCTCTTTAGTGCTTAAGTTTCACTTAGGCAGTTTCCTTTTAGACTTAGGAAAGTTTCTATTTCCTAGCAGTTGCCCGTTTAGGGTTTCGACATCCTTTATAAGGATTGTCTTCTTTGTATTTCATAAGGAGTTGGTAAATCATTTATTGTTGAATATAGAATATCATTTCTGTCAACATGGTTTTTCATTCTCTAGCCTATCGGCCGCCATAGCTTCGGATCCTTCTCTCTTCTGTCTTCTTCATTCTCGTAGCAGTTTTGCATGCAGGTGTTTCTTGGGTAGATTGACATTCTTCAATCTCAACATCATGAACACTATCAGGAAAGCAAAGAATAACACCCTAAAAATTTGGTTCATTATTGGTATGTATTTTCTTCTATTTCCAGAATTCATTTCCTTATATTGGAGATGTAGTTTGGATCCTCGAAAGACCTATTATCTATTAGATAAATGAGTATATACAAAGTTTAGGAGATAATTTTGATGCAATCATTATTGAATACTTTTTAAATTTCCAAGAAAGAATGCATAAGAGGTATAGGATTCCACCTCAACTGATTTCAAAGTATCAAGATAATATATGTTTTGAGGTTGACATTGACACTTGTATTATCAAGGCTGTTGAGCCTAGAATCGAGTGGATATAATTGACATGATATGAACTGGATATTGACATTGGATCACAATAGATAGAAGCACTACTATAAAAACCAGTTGATCCCAAAGAAAAGAGGTATGAAACTTATGAATAAGTGAAAGTGAGGAATAAGCAAAACATTGTGATACCTAAGGCAGTCAAGAAGATAGGAAGAATTATTGATACTTTATCCAAAACACTAAGTGTTGACAAGACAAGTGTAAGGAAATAGATGATGAGAAAGATATTTTTGTTTCTGACAAAAAACTTGCACTTGTAACTTCACCAACCAAAAGAGGTACCAGAAGGACCACCAGATCCTCCATGAAACCAAAAGAAAAGGAATTTGCAGAGATATCTCTACTGAGAGGAAAAAATTATATGAGAACTCGAGGAGGAAAACCACCTGTACGTTCATGAAGGAAGTTAATAATTGAGGATGAGAGTGAAAAAAAATAAGATAAGGAAGCTAATTCAACACCTATAGAATATTTTTGAAGAGTTCCACAAAGTCTAGATGATTTTATGGAAGATCTTAAGAAAACATGAAGACTTGGAGCTTTTAGGCAAGCAAAGTATGAGAAAAGGAATGATGCAAATAAGAAAAATATTGAAGAAGCTATTGTGGTAATACTAATGAGATATAGATTGGACCTAATTGAGATAGAAAAGAAGATACCAGAAGACTTGTATAATAATATTGATGCAATATGGAAATATGCACTTAATGCTGAAAAAGAAATGAGAGAGAGGTTACTTGTACATACAGTTCCTCACCTTGCACCATCTGAGATTCGTAAAGCACTATAGAAATATGAAAAAATATTTATAGTCAAGGGAAGAACCATAAGAATCATGAATGGAGATATACTATCTATTGATAGGGAAACTGATGCAAAGTAGAGAGATATATTTGACATATCTAATTCCAAGCAACCTAATGCAACAAAGAATCAAAGTGAAACCATTATTGACAAAGTAAAGGAAAGCACAAGACAAGTAGATCCCATTGATCTAACTATTTATAATGCAAAGGTAATAATTGAAGATGCATCAAAGGATATAGATCATGCAAAGGAGTTGTCAAAGGATGAAGATGTAATGGACTTAAAATTACCAGACACTAATTGTATTTATGTAGATGTTGCACCATTTCAGAGTACTAATCCCATATTGATACAAGTACAAATCCATTCTACTATTTTGATTGGTACTACTTAAGTTGCACAAAATATGGCAATCGAGCCATTAGTTGACATAGGTAAAGAGAATGTGGATGAGCCAGAGGCTACTGAGACTGAACATAGGAAGGATACCAAGTTGGAACCCCCAACCAACACTCAAGGACAAAAGAAGAATACACCACTGACCGACACATCAAATGTTCAGAATTTTCAAAAGACACAAGGTACACAAAAAGAAATGTTGCAGGAATCAAATCTAAAAGAGAAGGACGTAGAGAAAGAAGAAGAAAAACAAAAAGAAAAATTTAAAGAAGAAGAGAGTATAGACGGACACCATACTGAGTCACCAAATGCAACTATGGCATCACATTCCAAACACTCTAGTGGAGAGAGGAGACTGAATGAGAAAAAGAAGAACAAAAAGAGGAAACATGTGATTGATTTGATTACGACAATAATCATACCATTGGGAGACCCTAATATGATGAAGCCCAAATAATTATGCATTTATGCATAGATTGTAGCTCAAAAGGCTGAGCATGACAAGATATTGGTGAAGAAGAAAAAGGTAGACATATTAGAAGATGTGAAGGAACTTTTCCAGGAAATTATTCCTGAAATTACTATTGATGAGTCTGAGCCCCTACTAGACCAAGTTGGAAATCTAGTCCAATAGATCAAAGGACTCAACAGGGACATGACTGAATACATGTTGAAGATTCACAAGGAATCTATAGAGAAGAAATTTATGGAGGACCTACTGCAAAATATTGATATAAAAAAGGTAACTCTTTTTGAGTTATGTTAAAAAATTGAAGAACAATTGCAATCCATCATTTCATTGTTTCATAAATTCTATATTCTTTCTAACTCTACCAAGGAAATCAAGAAGGAGGAAGATATTGCAAATGAGTTGATTGCGCACCTTAAAGAGTTAACTATCGAGCTTGGAGAATTCCAGATCTATTACTCAAAGATACAGGAACTCATGGGAGTTCAACTCTCACTAAGATAGGAGGAAGACAAGATGAGATTAGAGTTGGTTGAATTACAATCACAATTGATTCCCCATATGAAATCAATGTAGATACATTTGAAGAAATGAAAAGACCTAACAAGTTTTCCAGAGGTTAGCACCCTAGATACTATAGTTGACATATCAACAGAAATCAATGAGCACATTGTTATATTATAGATTCTTCGAGACACATGGGAGACTATACTGGCCGTGATACAACAAAGGTATAAGAACATTTTTATAAATAAGCTTTACTTTTGAGACTTTTTTCAAAAAAAAGGGGGATGGATTAGATAGCTTTCTGAAAATAAAAAAAGAGAAATAGAGTCAATACAAAATTAAAAAATTTATATATGTGAAAATGAAAAAAAGGAGAAGCAGAGATATACATATTTTGTATAGAGAGTAACATTCAAGGGGGAGTTACTAATTTTGATGACTTTGAGGTTTTTGTCAAAAATTCTCAACTAATGTCAAAGGGGGAGATTGTTATCTCTATAGGATTTTTTTTTTTCGTTAGTTAAGTCAAAGTCATATGAGTCAGAAGAATCAATCAGTGCAAGGGAGAAAGCCAAATAGCTAATTGGTTAGTAATACACACCAAGTAAGCTAGTGAAGTTGGTAATGCACACCGAGTAAGCTAGTGAAGTTGATAATTCACACAAAAGAGCTAAAGACACTACACTGAGAGTCTACAATTACCGAGTACTAAAGATCATTTAACCGAATAAAGAGAAGTTACTCTACCGAGTTACTTGATTGATTATAAATGCGATAAGGATGAATTTAATGAATTGATACAACATTAATTATGATTCTACAATGCATGAAGAATATTTTTTTACAAGATCAACTTTCTAGATAATTCAAAAAGAAGATCTGAGGAGTAGATTAAGCAATTAAAGAAGGTTTGTTAGTTCCAAGAAAAACAGCAAGTATCGAGGTAAAAGTGACAAGTCACCGAGTATAAAATAAGGTCTAAAGGTTAAAAATAATTAATAAAAACCTAATGCATAAGATTAAGAGGCAATATCTCTTATATTTAATGGATGATTTACACAGCAGAACAAAGTGATGATACATAGAAGAGACTGATATTGTTAGTGAAAGTTAAAGGAGTTATTTGAAGAAAAAAGAGAAGATTAGAGAGCACCAAGAAGATATTTAGCTATAGAAGAGAAGATATAAGCAAGTGTTATAGTTTGATATTGAGGTAACACAAATTTCAGAGCACATAGAGTATGATCAACATTTTTTCAATGCAATATAGTAGACATTATTGAGTTGTTGATACTATTGTATTGAGAGCTAGAAATCCCAATATTGGGTAGATCTTAACCGATATTATATTTTTAAATCCTTTAATAGGGTACATCTCTAAGTGTAGAGATTGTACAATCCTCTAACAAGGTACACCTAACAAGTCTTTGTATACTCTTAACTGGGTAAGCTATCAAAATGACTAAACATTGTAAGCTCTAACCGAGCACCCTTTATATTGCAGTTAGTGAAGGTTATGGGTATCATCCCCACCGTAGTTTTGTCCTCTAACTAAGGATTTATGCGTAAAAAAAATCATGGAGTTATGAGTTCTTTTACTTGAATGTTTTGATGATATGTTTTATGAGCTTTACATTATTTTCATTTCAAGTTGTTGAATTCAGTAAACAATAAGCAACAATATATGGTTATAGACAATTTCAATTATAAAAAATTTTGTGGTATTGATTCACCCCTCCCCTCTCAGTACCAAATTTCCATAGTCATTCCAACAAATGTAACCT
Organism: Thuja plicata; assembly: GCA_018584345.1. Taxonomy (NCBI): domain Eukaryota; kingdom Viridiplantae; phylum Streptophyta; class Pinopsida; order Cupressales; family Cupressaceae; genus Thuja; species Thuja plicata. Next base: position 911,073 of record MU225739.1, on the reverse strand, counting down.
ACAAATATGCTCATGATGCTAATATGGATGCAAAATAAAACTAGAATTACTTCAATACGCAAATATGGTTGTGGATTCCTTATCCTCCAAAGATGAGGAATATTTATAAGATTTGTAGGGTGGGTAGGGGTAAAGTGGCATGAATCAACGATAATGATTTGATTTTTTGGATATGAATGGATGAGACGCAGCTAAGTGGAGAAAATAAGGTTTTCATTTTTCTTCCATGCCTTAGGGTGACAAGTGTGAATTGTTTGAGCCAATTTGAAGGCATGTGTCCAAAGAGGTTGAAAAAAGGTTGGAGTAGAGGACATGTGGCCAAGGAGGAAACATGGAAAATATTTTTTGTTGAAGAGGATAACATATCCTTTCCATGTGTCTTTAGTGGTTGAGAGAAGGAATCTCTACATTTTGAAGATAATACCCCTTTATTAATTAGCAGATTTGAATTACATGTGACATAATGAGGTGGAAATGTGAGAATGAGGTAGAATTGATTTGAGGTGGGATCAATTTGATTTAATGGGATCTAGATGAATATTAGGAAATATGAACTATGCAATTAAATAATAAAATTTAACTATGTAGTAGAGGAAATAATTAGTTAATAAATCAATGGGTATTTATTTAATTAAATCTCCAAGACAATTTTATGTGTATACAAAAGTCAAGAGAATTATGATGAAGGAAAAATGCCTTAGTGGTTGTGAAGTTTAGGGATAATTACCAAGTTTGGATTCAACAACAAGATGCAAAGTATGAAGAGATGAAGTCTTAACATGAAAATGTAGAAATTGGAAGGGATTAGCCATCAAGTGCAAAATGGGATTGATGAAGGCTTGATTTAGATGACATTTAGACAAAATGGAGGAGGAAATTGTAAGATTTGAGGAAACAAATTACCACTTGCATAGGTTGGGAAAGCTTGGAAGTTATGACCAAGAAAAGGGTGGAATCCACCATTTCCTTGGACAAGGTTTTCCAATGAAAGTGAGGAATTGACAGTTTCCTTGGACATAGATAGCCAAGGAAAGTGTTGATTCTGCACTTGCCTTGGAAAGAAATGTCCACCACCTACCCTTTTTCCCTAAAAAAGAAGCTCCCCAATCTAATTTCAAGGAAATTTCAAGTAAAGATAAATTCATTTCAAGGCATGTGGGTCTAATCCAGGCCTATGGAGAAAGTTTTTGTCAGCAAAATTAGAATTTTGAAATAAGAAACCCATGACCAATCTTATATTTTTAAATGAAGCTTGATTGAAGCCATCAAATGATGATCTAGAGGTGAAGTTTCAAGTTAAAAAGCACAATAAAAATTATTTAAATTGGAGGTAAGTTGGAAGTTTTTTACGATAAAGGGAGATGGAGATGCATGCTAGACAAACTTGGTTGTCCAAGGAAAGTGAAGATTCAACACTTTCCTTGGACAAGGTTGTCCAAGACAAGGGTGGAATTCACACTTATTTTGGATGCACATATCCCCCCCTTTCAAAATTTTCATCCCTTTTGGGGCTAAAATAATTCAATCTGACCATTCCTTTTCCCATACTTGATCAAGAAAATGACTAAATGGAGGTAGTTAGGAAGAAATTTCATCCCCAAAATGTAAGAAAAATATGTATTAATTAACCAATTGCATAATTAGGAAAGTCAACAAACATAGGGAAAGGTAAAAATTAAGTTTAATAATTTTTTTCCTCCTAAATCAAGTCATCCCAGGCTTGGAGAGGCATCTCTTGGGCCTAGAAACCTATATAAAAGGGCCTCCAAGTTCATTTTGAAATCAAAATTAAACAAGCAATAACCTAAGAAGTCCAGAGTAGACCTACAACTACAATGATTTTATCATTTGGAGGTCAAATTGAAGAAGTGTTCGAAAACATTGGAGACTAATTCAAATAGCATTGAGACTAATTCAAATTAGGAGGATAAAATCATAATTTCTAGGAGATAAATTAGGGGTTAAAGGGCTATAAACTTGCAAATCTGAACTGAAAATCAGAATTCTTAGGTAAATTGCAAGGTATGTATTTTAACTAATAGTTTTGGGCATGGAAAGGAAGTTGTGAATTCATGAAAAACCTATTTTGATGAATCTTTTAGGCACATATTCACTTGAAATGATCATTTTGGGCAATTAGATTTAAAGATTATAAGGGATCCAAGTTTTTCATTTTTGAAACTCATTAGGAGGACATTTAATTGCATTGATATCACATTATAGCTTTGAAAGTTTGATATTAGGAATAAATGTGAAATCAAAGTCTCTAATAAGATTTATGGTCTTGTAGGTACAATATGTGGGAGCCTAAGGTGGGGAGTTCAAAGAATCAAAATAAAGTTTAATTTAAGATGTGCATAAAGGAGATGGTTCCATAATCTAGTTTCCCTTCTAAGTGGAGAAGGATTAGAGACACAAACCTTGGACCAGTCAACATGGTGCATGTTAGAGACCAAATATTTAGGAGAAACCCTTCAAAGTTGGGAAAAGGATGATGAAGAATGAAATGTTCAAGTAGAAGATTTCCCATAAATGACACAATTTCCAAAGCTAATAATCTTGTGTGCCAAGCATTATAATCCTCAAACAAGAGTAGAAATTTATGGTCCAAACAAGAAGATGTTGGTTGTTGGAATAATGGAAGGGTGTGTGCTGAGGGGGGAGGGGTGAATCAGTACCCTTAATACTTTTTTTTTTATCAATTAGCCTTAGTAGTATTTTCTTGCATTATCGACCATTGTTGCTATACTACCTTATGCATGTAATATCATAACATAAATGTAAATGCATGTAAACAATCATAGAAACATTCATAAAACTTAGTTACACATGAAATAAGAATTGATAACACAGAAAACCCCTGTTAGAAGGTAAAAATTGTGGTGGGGATGAAACCCACAAAGCTTCACTATCTGCAGAATGGAAGGTGTCGGTTAAGGATACAAGTTGTGATCACTTCTAATGATCTTACCTTGTTAGCAGTAACATGTTAGACTTTTTAAGTTTACTTGGTTAAGAGATCTTAACAACACAATGTATGTGTGCACTCGGTTAAGAGATTTACAATAAGACTGTTAAGTTCACCTTCTTGAAGGATTTCTTCTATTTGCTATAATTTTTAGAGAGTAGAAAAAAATACTTATGACCTGATAGCTTGCAATCTTGAATTGCTAAATGTAGATCCATTAAGTTCAGAAAAAACAATATCACCTTATTGTGATTGATAATACCTATGTTATGCTTGGTAGCCTTGAATTTAGTTATTCATAACTGAATTCTTCTTTATCTGTTCTTTTGCATGAAAACCTTTATTTGATCCATAGATGTCCTTATGTAGCTATAATCATCATGTTCTTGATTGATTACACATCTATCTATACAATGTATTGACCTAATTAGGTTTCATGCTTTTCTTGATAAATCTAATGATAAAAGGTTTACAACTTGACCTTGATCTCCTAGTTTGCATGTATACAATGAGTTAAACTGATTAAATCCATTATTTATTATTTTCTTGATCCTTAAGAAATGGTTTTCCAGCTAAGCATAAAGCTAATTTAAAACTAAAGTGCTTTAGCTGATGTGTATCTCAGATCCACTTTTCTCAGGAATAAAACCATCTCTCAGTAGACTGGTGCTCAGTATACTTTGTAGACTGTGATTGGTGATGTTTTTATAAGACTATGCTCAGTTTACTCTATGATTTGCTGAGCTCGATTTACACTATGAACTATCTTCCTTGGGTTACACTGTAAACTATCTTTCAGTGTATATTGTGACCGACGGTCCAAAATTATTTCCTTGTATACTAATGACAACTTCTGATCCTTTACGGATTATCAATCTCCCCCTTTGGTATTAGTATGCAAAAATGATATGTACAGTGTATACATCAAGTGTAATTACCTTTTCAATGAATCCCCCTATGTGCATGCTCTCCCCCTGTGTGTATGCCTCAGTATGTACACATTTTACTCCTTTGCAATGAAATGTACATATACATTTTCCCTTTTTGGATACATTGTATGTGCACATGTTTTCCCCCATTTTTGAAAATAATGACAAAGATGTAGTACTTACAGCTTGTCAGGTATATGTGAATGGGATTTCTTTATGTCTGCCATTAGCTTTTCCCATTTTTCCTTGAGGTGCTCGAGGGTCATGTGCTCCAAAGTTATTCTGGCGTGCATGTCATAGATACTCTCTGTGACTAACATTTCTAGGGTGGCAATTAGAGTCTTTTCTGAAGTCATGTGTTGTAGCAGAAATGTGAAATTTAATAGTAACATAGCTTGGAGCTCAATTACTTCATCTTTGATTTTGCTTTCTTCCTTTTAAATTTCAAGTCTCAATAGTTTTGATTCTACAATTTTCTCATAATGTAGTTTGAATGAATTTGGATCGGTTGACAGAATTTATGCACTTTCTTTCAGATCCTCATTTATTTTAGCAATATTTTCACCATGCTCAGTAGTGAATTTCTCTAGTGTGCACAACTTTTGAACTAAGTTAACTACTTCTGATATGATTGGCTCTCTTATAGTTACTAGCTCAGAAAGTTTTACCTTGTCCTTTGCCACTTCTTGGATGATTTTCTCAATTAGCTTGTAGTGACACTTCTCTTCTGCATTTTCTTCAATGACCTTGTCTTCTTCTACATTCTATGATGTTATGGCCTCAGTCAGAACTGCTGGTTGATCAAGTATTGGTGCATTTTGATCAATTTGTGTGTTAGGTACTATTTTCAATAGTATTTCCTTGGTAGTATCTAGGACTTGTGAATTTTTGTGCTCCTTTTTCAGCTTGTCCTGTATTACCTTCCTTTTGTATAGTTCACTATACTTTGTTCATGACTTGGGATCTAGTGTTCTTGGATCACAGTCAGGTATATCAATGATCTCATCAAGTATTACTAGTGATTTTCTCTTCTTGTTCTTTTTCTTCTTGGGATTGGTGCTGGAAGAAGGGAAATGAAGGATTATAGTGAGATCCATCTCTATCTCTGTTGATTTTGGTGATTTCCTGGGAGGTGTGGTGCCTTTTCTATGCTTCTCAATATGAATATGTTGGTTTTTTGTACACATCTCTACATCAAACTTGTCTTTATCTACAACCTTGTTTACCTCTTTGGTGTTCTTGGCAATGGCATCACTCAGTTTATCCTCTCCACTTGTTTCTTTCTTCACTTCATTTGTACCTTTTTTCTCCCCATGTTCATCACCTTTTTCCTTTGGTATGTTTGCATCAGGCTCAAGTGTTTTATCCTTTGCTTATGTTATTATATTGATAGATTTTATCAATAAAGGCATGTGACCTGGTACATTTTCCTGTGCAACATCGGTTATCTCCTTTTCCTTTGTTTTCTTGGTGGAAACATTTACATCTTCATCATTGTTGGGATCATCATCAGAATCAATATGAGTTATATCTTTTCTAGTGATGTCTGGTTTTTCTCCTAATCTTTGCAATATGTGAGGTATGTCATACATGGCCTTACTTGCCTATGTTATTAAATCAACAGGATTGACATCCTCAGTGTCATTGATGAAAATGTGATCAAGAATCGATGTGGCCTCCTTCTCCTCATTGTGAGCTATCTTAGTTAGAGCTAGTATCTGCTTAGGTGGATTGTAGATTTGTGTCCAAATCTTATTTCTTTCTACATCAATCTCTTACAACCTATCTTGCAGTACTTTGCATTCTCTTGTCTTAGCCAAAAATTTATTTGCATTCTCCTACATTGTTGATTCAATTTCTTCAACTGTTGATTCAGGCATGAAAGTAACTAGGGATCTCTCCCTCATTTGTTTTTTTGTGTGCAAGGCATATGTCCACCTGGCTGATATCTTATCATTTAGCTCTTGTGGAATATGACTTCTGAATTGTAGAGGTACATAATTGTATGCTACCATAATTTTAATGATTGCATCCTCTAATTTATTCTGGTCCTCTATAGACAGATGTATCCATTGTGTCATCTTGTTATTTGATATAATTCCTATATTGATGATTGACTGTGCAATTTCATCAATTGTATTAGGTATCTTAGCATTTTTTGTTTGTATTCTTTGTTCTCTTTCATCCTTTTACGTATCATCCTTATCTTCTTTTCCTCTTATATATCTCCTTCTTTATCTCGGTTCTGATTTCCCAATTGAGGATGTATTATTTCTTTTTTGATAATTTCTCATAGTTCCTTTCTTCAAGGGTGGTGAGTCTACCTCTTTTGTTGTCTTGCTCCTTGTTCATGATGTAGCTGTTACATTTGTAACCTTTCTTTTATTGACAGGTGGTGCATCTAATTTAGTAGACTTTGAATCACTTATCTCTTTAGCTTCACCAATGGGTGACTGATCCTTGGTGATATCTACTGATTTTTTTAAGTCTTCATCATTTACAGATAGTTTCTTTTGAAGAGTGTTCATTATTTTTGTATTCTTCCTGTCTATCTTCTTTACTACTAAACAAGTCTTTATTCTAGACTTGGATTCCTCATATGTTCCAAATATTTTCAAGGTTTTATCCACTGCCTCATTTAGCAAGGTTTCAATAGATGTTATAGCTTGATCAATTTCAAATTCATATTCTAGTGGTGGTTGTGTGCATAAATGTTGTCACACTTCTATGAATCATTCCATTCAAGGTTGCTCAAGAATGAGGCCTCAAATATCGATCCATAGCTCTCTAGTCATGGATGTGTAAAAATGTAAAATGAAGGC
>MU225739.1:869473-900320 GCA_018584345.1 Thuja plicata | reverse complement strand
TACAATTTGATCAAGGAAATTGATTTGAATTGAAAATGTTTCAAAGCATTGATTCAAAAATTTGATAAAATGATAAAATAATAAATGGGGCCCAAAGTCTAGGCGACCATTTTAGGGTGCATACAGTGGTAACCATGTTGTTCTCGATTGTGCAGGTTTGATGAGTGTTGAGTCGGTGTAAGATGAAAAACATATCTCATCTTTTTATTTTTCCACTAGTTGAACAAGGATTCTCATCCTCTTCTCCATCCTAGTCTTGAATGTGTCAAAGTAGCCATCCATTAAAGGTATGAAACTGTCTCCTACTGTCTTAATGAAGTCACTTATCTATGTAGTGATTGGTTAGTTTGTGTCCCAAGTGACATTACCAAATGAAGGAAAGAAGTTCTACAAATAGAAGAATGTACACATAAGGAGGGAACCAAACTTACATGTGTTAGATCTGGCTGATCTAATTTTTCTCATATTCTCCTACAGTTGCTTCAGTAGCAGCTCAAATATGTCTAGTTGTGGTCCCTTCTTCACAATCTTATATGCAGTGTCAACTACTCCACATGTTATGTTGTTCATTCTGATAGCTTTGAATATTTTTTACCCAAGTACACATGCACTGAATTTCATCTTGGGGTCAGTGATTGTATTGATCTTCAATCCTGTACTATCATATTTGGCTCCAGTAAGTTTTTCAATATCGGGGCGTGAAGGATGCTTTAGGGATTTTTCCTTCTCTGTGATGGGATAATCGGTCACTGCATGAATCACATCTTTTGTGATCGGTTTGGGTTCATCTAGCCACATTTTCCCATCATTTACTCTATTAATTACTATCCATATCGACTCAATTTTGAACTCTTTTGGGAATATTGGGGGCATTGGTTAACCCTTTCACTTCTATGTGCTTATACTCATCCTGTAGATTTACATCCTTACATAACTTCTAGTAAGCTTCCTAAATATCAAGGTCTCCATTCTCTACAACCTTGCAGTGAATGTACGCATAGATATCTTCAACTAGCAAAACCCTATGAGGTATTCTTGAAAATGCTCCCTTGTCATTGGGTTGAGCAACAACCTCAGGGAAAATCTTGTAGTTTGGTTCTTCACATGCTTATTTCTTTATCAAGGCTATCTTTTTTTCCTTGGGGTTCTTGATCTTCATGATCTGTGATGTGGTTTCCATTGTTTGACAAGTTAGGGCTTCTTTGTAAATAAACAGTGAGCTCAGTGAGTCGTAGATACTCACTTCATCTTTTTTGTGGGTGCTCAGAATCTATCAGAGTGGATTTGAATTTGTTGTTGGTAGCTCTACAATCTTGTCACTTCTTAGTTTCTCTTTTTTGCTCTACTTTTCTCTTTATCGCTGGGTGAATGAAATGATCTTTCGTCGGCCCTTTTATAGGAAATGTGCCCTAAGTGATGCATTAAATGCTTCACCTACTTCTTGGTCAACAAAATAGCGATGTTCGGTCAACACACAAAGGAATTCAGCTCAGTGAGTATTCAATACTTGGTACAAGGTGTCAACTCAGTTGTCTCCCACATGTTTACCGACGATGCTTAGTGTATATTGTCAACTCGATTATCTTTCATATGTTTACCGATGTGCAGTTTATGCTTGGCTCATATTAACCAACTAGACTAGATTCACAAAACATAACAAGTAATACCATAGTGCATATTCATTCATGCTAATTTGGTTTTTTCTCAATGAATATAGGAACTGATGTAAAATATAGCTTTGTAGAGTGCAGTTCAGTACTTACTTGTATTGTTTAGGTGGGGGTGGTGAAATGACCAGATCCATTGGATGAGGTGTCACCTACTATGGTTCTTGGTCCAACATCATCTTTTCTTGAAGGTTTCCTCCACATTTGATTTCTCATTCTCTTGATATCTTAAATAGTGTTTCCATTAGTAAAAGTGCTTGACTCTGTCACACAGTCTCTTTAGTACTTTCTTAGGTGACCAACCTTATGAAAGTGTAAGCATGTCATTCCAGAGTTAGTCCAGTTTCTAGATCTTTTCATCCATTTCCTCATGCATTTAGCAGCTATATGTCTATATCTACCACATTTTGTGAAATTTACCCATGTGTTGTAATCCCAAACATATGAGTTACCGACTCTTCTTAGTTTATAAGCATTTTCTTGCTCTTTAGGTTTCCATACTTGCTTTTTATTTTTCCTGCATTCATGAGATGTGTGGCCATGCATTTTTCAAGTAGAACAATATTTTCCATTTAGGATTCCTTCTTTGGTTTGTTTACCTTAGATCTTCATTCATGTTCTTTGTCTCCTTGCTTGTTACATTTATAACAATTACCTATGAATGTAGAAGTAGATTTAGGAATACCTTTAGCTTTTCTCTTGAAAATATTTGATGTGTGGCCTGGTTTTCCACAATGATTACATGAACACTTCTTTGGTCTTGTATTTGTGTAGACATCTCTTTGATCAGCGTGGTTTGATGATTCTCCATGCTCGGTATACCCTAAACCAGTATTGTTGTTGAGTCTTCTCTGTCCATTCATAAAATCATCCATTCTTTTTGTGTTGTCTTCAGCTTTCTTAATCATATCATTATGTTATTTCTGAATCTTTTCTTCATGCTTCAATTTATCATTTTCCTCTTTTAGTTCACCAATAAATTCCAATTTTCCATTAAGTTCTATGTTCACTCGATTGGCCTCATGACTCATAAGAAATATTTGATTGGTGATTTCAAAGTGATGTTCTGAAAGTTTTTGTATCTTAGATTCTTTCTCTTGTAACTTCTCAGTGATCTTCCTCCTTTCATCAATAGCTAATGTTCTTTCTTGTTCAACTTGTCTTGCATTATTCATAACATCAATCATTCTTACCATCTATGTCTCTTGACCGATCTATAGTACCTTCACTTGTTTAGTCAGATGTTAATTGATTTCATTCAGACTTGTAATGCTTCCTTTAGATGTGTTAGATGTATTACCAGATCCATATCCTGATGAATCAAATAAATCAGGTATCTCTTCTTCATGATAGTAAGTTTCATTGTAGTGAGATGCCATGACTTTTCTCTCATCCAATAATTCTCTCATTTTGATTCTTTCTTATTTGTATTGCTCAAAGAAAATCTGTATCTGCAACTTCTGATTCTCAATATTTTTGTCAAGCTTATACCTTTCCATTGTATGATATTTTCTCTCATGTGATTAAAATTTTCTAAATAAGAGATCTATCTTTGATAACAATTATTGGAATAATGGAAGGGTGTGTACTGAGAGGGGAGGGGTGAATCAATACCCTTAATTTTTTTTTATCAATTAACCTTAGTAATCTTTTCTTGCATTACTGACCATTGTTTCTTTACTACCTTATGCATATAATATCATAACATAAATGTAAATGCATGTATACAATCATAGAAACATTAATGAAACTTAGTTATACATGACACAAGAATTGATAACGTAGAAAACCATGTTAGAAGGTAAAAACTGCGGTGGGGATGAAACCCACAAAGTTTCACTATCTGTAGAATGGAAGGTGCTAATTAAGGCTACAAGTTGTGATCATTTCTGATGATCTTACCCTGTTAGGAGTAACATGTTAGACTTGTTAAGTCTACTCGGTTAAGAGATTTTAACAACACAATGTATGTGTACTCGGTTAAGATATTTACAATAAGACTGTTAAGTCCACCTTCTTGAAGGATTTCTTCTATTTTCTACAATTGTTAGAGAGTAGACAAAAAAACTTATGACATGATAGCTTGCAATATTGAATTTCTGAATACAGATCCATTAAGTTCACAAAAAAAAATATCACCTTATTGTGATTGATAATACCTCTATTATGCTCGGTAGCCTTGAATCTAGTTCTTCATAACTGAATTTTTCTTTATCTATTCTTCTGCATGAAAACCTCTGTCTGATCCATAGATGTCCTTCTGAAGCTACAATCATCATGTTCTTGATTGATTACACATCTATATATTCAATGTATTGACCTAATTAGGTTTCACTCTTTTCTTGATAACTCTAATGATCAAAGGTTTACAAGTTGACCTTGATCTCCTAATTTGCATGTATATAACCAATTAAACTGATTCAATCCATTACTTATGCTTTTATTGATTCTTAAGCAATGGTTTTCCAACTAAGCATAAAGATAATTTAAAAATAAAGCATTATTTTAAACTAATTTATGATTATCTTTGACACATATGGTTTTCCAACTAAGCATAAAGATAATCAATAGAACCATATGCTGTCAAAGAAGATCTCTGCTATGATTGTGCGCCACAAATGGAAAAGACATATGGTTCTATTGATTATCTCTGGAATCATCTCTATCTACTGCTATTCCTCTCTACTGTGCACACGACCACCAGCCAGGGCTTCAAAACTTGGAGTTTCTGGTAAAACCTATAAGACTTTCAAGAGCTTTACTCACTATGATTTAAGTCCTCCTTGAAGCCTATGTACATATCATTAATTAACAACAGGTATGATACCACTGTAATAGTCTCATGTTACGTTTCTTGGGTATATTATTGCATTGATTTAAAAGATTTTCTTCCATATATGATATGTAACCAATGAGAACTGCCTCAAACTTGGAAAACATTAACTATTTGTTCAGTTCCATAGCCATTGACACCCTTTTTACATTACAAGAGCCCTCTATGTCTCCAATGGGGCCGCGGGCTTTGATCTTTCCTGTTGTAATTTGTATGCTTGCAAAGAAGAAAGAAAACCCACAATAATCCTATGGCCTATAGCCTTCTATAGTAACCCTAACCTTTTACATGATTCACACCCTCCTCTCACCAAATAATTGAATAATTTCAAACTTTTGATACGTTCTTGATTTAGTTTGAAGCCTCTGCATCTATATTTCCATTATTATACTGTAACAAATTGGTACCTTTAAAACTCCTGGCTTTTGAAATTCTCACTATCGTAATGTCAATTCTGAGAACCTTTGGAATGCATAATTAAGAAAAGAGAGAAAAAGTGGTATGCCTTGGTTACACTCCTCTTTAGTTTTTATCTCTTTGGACAACATATGTTTTTCCTCAAGGCTACTGACTTTAAAAAATAGTGATTTTACTATTTGAACTCTATCTTTCTTTGTAACAACATTAGTAAACTTCTTTACACTTATGATTCCTTCATCATAATCATTTTGGTTCGTTATGCTTCATCTGGGCAGTCTCCTACACTCTGTTGTGTAGACATTGCTTGATTCCTTTGTCTTGTGCTATAAAAGTTTTAATTACATGCTCTATGCTGGTTTCTCCTTACTGGTTTAATGAATGTTGTTTTATTCTCCCTTAAAAAAATGGTCCTAATGGTCATACTATTGCACACCAAGATATTATTGCAATATACAAAACCAATGTTGTACTATCCTAATATAATACTCCTCGACTTTTGCTATCCCATGCTTTGACACTATAGCAACATTCATGCTTTATACTTTGTATTAGACCGTAAGAATTACTATCAAAACTATGAAGTTTTCCTGTTTCCTTGATTTGAGCTTTGTAAGTATGAGTTTATAATAGCTCTGATATGATCTCTGAGTACTTACACCCTTTTACATGATTATTTTGATTATCGCTGCCCATATGGTTGACTGTAATAACATCTCCTTGGATTTGATCTTTAGTCACAAGTTGCTATCTTTTTATTGACTGTTGAGAACATAATAATGGATTTTTCTTTTCTCATGGTTGATATGTTGTATTCTTTTCTGATCCTTTATGAGATATTTGAATTAAATCTCTTTGTAACCATATGATATAACAACAAAAATTAGCAATCTCAACACTTTGCATTGTATTTTGTTACATCAAAAACTCCTATTTAAAAGCTGGTGCAATGTGATCAGGATCATACAAACTTATCATATTCAAACTATATCTCATCACAACTTAATGACTATACTATGTAGCTACACAAGGCCTCCTACGTCACTGTATGCAATAGTATTGTTGCTGTAATGGTCTTTGGTATTCTTATCACGATCCTTCTCTTTTATAGATACTACTTCGTAGCAATGTAGCTATCAAATTGCTTGTTTTTTCAGATCTTTTTTCCATTTCACCCATGAAAATATGTATCTAAATATTGCACTCAAAACACATGATTATCTATTAGCTTGTTACTTATGGCACTGATTGAAGCTCTTTTAGATTTGATGATACCCTTGTGTTTGCTGATATGAATTCCATTATAAATGTGAAAAAACATGGATCCAAGCATCATATTTGGCCTTCTTTATACTTTGCAATAGAATAGAAATATTTTTGAAATCTATTGAGAGCAACTCTCTCTTGTTGGTCTGGCACATTTCTATTTACTTAATCAGTATCTGGTTTTATTCCTTGAAAATGTTAGAATAACTGAGAGGGAGGGGGGGGGGGGNTGGGGGGTGAATCAGTGACCTAAAAAATATTCCAATAAATTAACCCAAAAACTTATTACCACAATTATAAGCCTCTAGTTATCTTTAGTCCTACAAGATGAATGCCTTTGAATAATCATAACAAATAACTACTGCTCGGAGTTCACTGTTAAACATTTTTCTTACTTTTTACCGATTAGCAGTCTTTCATTTACCAAAATATAGTAAATTACTTAGTGTATATTGATAAATCCAGATTAGTTATGTGTAATGAAAAATATTAAAGTAATGACTCATAAACACATTGACACATGAATTTTCAACGTGGAAACCTTATTAAGGGAAAAACCACTTGGGACCGGTAACCCAAAATTTTCACTCTTCTAAAGTGAGATTAGTGAAGAGCCAACCTTGTTAAAGGTTACAAACACAGTGTTAGGTGTGACCTTGTTAGAGGATTTAAATAGAATAATTTGTCACTTGATATCTGGCATCTCTATGCTACCTTTTATGAACAAACCCAATGTAGTTTGTCACTTGGTATCTGGAATCTCTATTCTATCTTCATGACCAAAATTTTTGATACTCCTTAGGATGTATCTCAATATATAAAGGATTGTTAAGTCCTGCTCAGTTAAGAGACTTTTTGATTCAATTGTTAAACTGAAACAATAAATGATCGATTCACATATACAACTATACTTTGTAGATTTTCAGATCTATTGTAAGCTCATAATACCTTTTAGATCAATGTCTCCTTTCAATACCTTTTCTCCACTTCTTTTTTCTTGGTGATTTCATGCTTCTCTATTGCTTGGTGTTCGCTAAAATATAGCTCTTTCCTTAGCTTGATTGATCCCGACTGTGTGAAGTCTTTCACCAATTTCTCTTCAACATCTTCTTCTTTTATTCATCCCTTAATTCACAATGAATTAGGTTTTCCCTTTATATACATGATTCACCATTTCTAGGTTCTTGAATTTCTTGTTCTTGGTGTGATTCACAATTCTAGCCAATCTTTCTTTAAATATTTACTTCACTTTTATCCTGTAGATTTATTTTTGACAACTGGAATAAAACAACTTTAAATATCTTTCTTATCTTTGGCTTTTAACTTGTCAATGAAAAAAATATTAACAACCAGTTAATTCCATATTTATCTCTTGCCAACAAATTCTTTTCATTTCTAAACTTCAGTTCTTTTCAGTGTTTAACTCTTTTTTAGCTTCGGTCAAAACTTCAGTTCTCGTTGGGCATCTCCGTCAGGGTTGTCTATCTGTTGGGTTACACTGTGATTCTGTCCATTTGGTAATACTGTGATTCTGTCCATCGGGAAACACTGTGATTCTTCTCATTGGTAATGCTTTCTTGGGTTTCTTTCTCAGGTATCACTATGACTTGCCTCTCAGGTTTCTCTATCTGTTGGGGTGCACTTCCCGTTGGTGTTTTTCGTCACAAAGTGAATACTAATATTTTATACATTACTAAAAACATAACCTTTATCTTTCTGGTTCTCTAAATTATTTGACACTTTGTATATAACCAATCATATTATATCAAGTTGACATCAATGAAAATAAAATACATTAACTGATTTAATGTCTTGCATGAACTTTCTGTAGCTTGGTGATCATCAAATTAACATCTTCAAACATTCAATCAGTTATGGTTCATCAATCTCTCCCTTTGGAATTGATGGAAATACACTACATTATCACACTATATTATTACTAATACAATATTAATTATATCAGTTGTAGTTCATCAATCTACCAATCTTTTTGTTCTATAACTAATACAAATCGCTGGGTCTTGGTAAGCTCATAGAGCTTAGATTTGTTTCTTGCAGAGTGCTTTCTTCAATCTTCAATCTCTTCACTGGATAGATGTAGTAGCTTTTGATTTTTTCTTTGATGTTGTCTCTCCCTTTGATTGTTCCTCTCCTTGATCATCTCTTTTTCCTTTAACAACAATATAGTCATCTCTCCCTCAAGATACTTCTCTTCCTTTTGATATTCTCTCCCTTGCAGGTTACATCCCTCTCAAGTCATCTTTAAGTCATCTCTCCCTTTAGATATTATCTATGATGGATATTTCATGTGAAATCTCTCCCTTATAGGTTTAATCTCTCCCTTCGACAACAATGCCAAAGATTCCTTCCATCCTTTTTATAATGTACTCCTTGAACCTCCATATCCATCAGCAATACAATGAATCTGGTGTTCAGTGTAGATATGTACCTTTCTATGTACTGATGTATCTTTGCAGTCCATCTCTTTGCTTGCATCAACATGAATGATCTTATGATTGAGTATAGGCTGATGTAGCCTCCTAGTCAGCTTACTCACCAATAGATAAGGGTTGGACCCATAGTCTCTTTCTTAGGTACTCAAATGTATCTTTAGGCAATGGCTTTGTGAATATATCAGCTAATTGTTCTTTTGATTGAACATATTCCAGTATCACCTCTTTCTCTTACACTTGTTCTCTTAATTAATGATACTTGATATCAATATGATTTGTCTTAGCATGCATGGCTGGATTCTTAGAAATGTTTATTGCACTGGTATTGTTACAATATATAATCACTGGTTCAAGAATCTTCATATTCATACCTTCTAGTAACTGTTTGATCCATGCAATGTTAGAGAAGTTTCCAGAAGCAGCCACATATTTTTCTTCTGCAGTAGATTGTGAGATGCATCCTTTCTTCTTAGTAATCCATGTGACAAGTCTGTCACCCATGAAGAATGCTCCTCCAATTGTTCTCTTTCGGTCATCTAAGTTTCCAGCCCAATCAGCATCTGTATAGACTTGAAGCTCAAATTTTCCTTCTCTTTTATTCCATGAGCCATAGTCTTTGGTGTTCCTTAAATATCTCAAAATTCTCTTGATAGCAGTCATGTGTGATTCTTTGGTATTAGCAGAGAATCTTGCAACTATTCCAACTACATGTGCTATATCTGGTCTATTATGGACAAAATACATTAGTTTAAATCGATTAGATTTCCACAATCCATTGAATTTGAGCTTTGATTTCTGGGTTTAGATTGATGCTTAAAAATACACACAATCTAAACCCAGAAATCAAAGCTCAAATACATTAGTTTGCCAATCATTGATCTATACAAGGTCTGATTTACCTCATTTGAATTATCTTCTTTTGTCAGCTTGTATTCAGTTCCATAGATGTTCAGACTAGTTTGGAATCTTCCATCTTGAATATCTTCAACACTTCCTTGATGTGTTTGGATTGTGTGATATATATGCCTACATCTTGTTGAAGAATTTGTAGACCAAGAAAGAATTTGTTCTCCCCAAACATTGACATCTCAAATTATTTTCCCATTTCATTAGCAAAGGATTTACATAACATATCATTATCCCCAAATATGATATCATCAAAAAATATTTCAGCAATCAGAATATTTCCATCAGTATCTTCTTTTAAATACAGATTGCTATTTTCACTTGTTCTTACAAATTCAATGCTTATGAGATAGGAGTGAATTCTTTCATACCAGGCTCTAGGTGCTTGTTTCAATCCATACAGGGCTTTTTATAGTCTACAAACCATGTTTCTCTTGTATAGATTGACAAACCCTTTTGGTTTTTCAATGTATACCTCATCTTGTAATATTCCATTTAGGAATGCAGATTTGACATCCATTTGGTATACCTTGAATCCTTTGAATCCAACATAAGAAAGTAAAATTCTTACTCCTTCTGATCTAGCAATAGGTGCAAAGGTTTCTCCATAATCAATACCTTCTTCTTGTGCATACCCCTTGCATACTAATCTTGCTTTGTTCCTTTTGACTTCTCCATTCTCATTCAACTTGTTTCTGAATATCCATTTGGTACTGATGAAATTATTGTCATCTGGTCTCGGTACTAATGTCCATGTTTTCTTCTTCTCAATATTTTCTATCTCTTCATTCATATCACTGACCCATTCTTCATTCTCAGGTGCAGTATTAACAGACTTAGACTCAAAATCACAAATTAAACATCTAGTGTTTAGTGACTTAATTCTTGTTCTCATTCCAACCTTCTTGTCTCCTATGATCTGATTCTATGGATGGTATCTTCTCACATAGTTTGCAAGTATCGGTTCAGCTCTTTTTTCATCATTCTGATCATCATCTTGACCTTCATTCTGATCTCTATCACTCGGAACCTCATTTAGAGACATTTCCTAATTTTTGGTATTTGCAGCCTCATGCTCGGGTGCAATGTTTTGTTGCTCGGGAGCGATACATTTTTTCTTGCGTAGAGTGTCAGGTTCTTCAGTGTAAAAAAACCTATTATAGTCTTCTGGTTCTTTTCTTCTTTCCTTATTATTTTTCTCTGCATATTCATCTATTCTGATACTTGTACTTTCAATGATTTTGTTAGAGGACTTGTTAAGACATTTATAAGCCTTGCTCTTGGTGGAATACCCTATAAAGATACCTTCATCACTTTTGGAGTCAAGCTTTCCATTTCTATCATCTTTCAAAATATAACATTGACTACCAAAAATTTTGAAGTAACTTACATTGGGTGTGTAACCATACCAAAGCTCATAGTGTGTCTTTTTGGTGTCTTTCTTCAATTATACTCTGTTCAATGCGTAGACAACAATACTGACATCTTCCCTCCAGAATGTTTGAGTGATAATTTTCTCTATCATTTGTGTTCTTGCACAATCAACAATGGATCTGTTTCTCCTTTCAGCAATCCCATTTTCTTGTGGTGTTCATGGTGCATAAACCTATCTTTTAATTCCATGCTCATTGCAAAAGTTAGTGAATTTATAAGAAACAAATTATCCTCCCCTATATGATCTCAAGAATTTCAATTCCTTACTCATGTTGTCAAAATTCACATGACATAATCTTTTATTCCATAACCATATGTCTTCGTTCTTAGCCATTAAACAAGTAGTGTCTATATCATCAAGATAGGATAGGTAACCTTTTGTATGTTCACCAGTTCTGATCAACCTTCCTGATTCATTAAAGATATTTGCCTTTTTGTTCTGAAATTCTACTAGGTGACCTGTGTTATTCAGCTGTGAAACACTAAATAGATTATAGTTAATTCCTTTTACCCAGTATGCATTTTCACATTTGATTAGGTTATTCAACATTATAGTTAATTTACCTTCAACTAGACAAGGTGTGTCATTACCCATTCTTACTGATCCACCATTATAGTACTCAAAAGTTTCAAACTTTTGTTTATCATTGGTCATGTGGTGAGTGCAGCCACTATCTATGATCCACACATCATTCTTACTAAACTTAGATATGAGTGCAGTCTCTACATACCTTTCTTCTTTGTATGAATCATCCTTCATGGCCACAAATACTATCTCAATGTCTTCATTAGATTCGGTGTCAGTATCTCCATCTCTGTTCTCAACTGGGTAATAAGCTTTCTTCCCTTTGTCCTTGTAGTCTCAGGTATCTATTCTATCATATTGTTGGTTTCTTTGGAAATCTCTGTTATCACTTCTATCAAACTTCTTTTCATATGATCTGTCATTACTTCTATCATCTTTTCTTCTCTTAGGACATCTAGCAGCAAAGTGTCCAATCTCTTTACAATTAAAACATACAAGCGGTAATTTACCTTTTTATTTAACTTTGCTTCTCTGTAATGTTATAGCCATTAGTGCTTCAATCTCATCAAGATCTTGTTCATCACTATCATTTCTCATAGTGCATTTATGACTTGACTTACTTATTTTCAAAGAAGATTTGAATGTAGACTCAATAGATGGTAAGACACTATTATCAAAGTTATTCATCTCAAATGAAATCAGTCTACTGATTAAACTATATAGAGTGAGATTATTGTTTGCTATTTCTCTCATTTCTTGTATAGAAGATACTCTAATAGCATATATAGGGAGTAAGGTTTTTAGGATTTTAATTACCAATGTCTCTTCTTCAAGTATGCCTCCAACTCCTCGAATAGCATTGACTACCTCATTTATTCTACAATTGTACTGAGTGATATTTTCTCCTTCTTTCATTCTTAGGTCATGAAATTTACCTCTTAGGTTTTCTACCTTAGCTCTTAGTACATTATCATCTCCTCCATGCACCAACTTCAATTTGTCCCACATTTTCTTTATAGAGGTGTACATTTTGATATCTTCAAATTCGACATCGGAGAGTGGGGAAGAAAGTTCTATCATCATAGAATTATGCTCATGCTTTTCTCTTAATTGCTCAAGTGTTTGAGGTCCTGTAGGAAACACATATTCAGTATCCAAGTATTAAGAAACATCATTTCCAATACCTGATAGGTGGAGTCTTATTCTACTTTGCCATGATGTAAATTTGTCCTTGTTCAACTTGGGCACATCTCGTTTGCTCATCTTGTGATATTTTCCTTAGGCCTTGAAACCTTCCTTCTAAGCACACAAGCTTTGATACCAATTGTTAGAATAAATGAGAGGGGGGGGGGGTGAATTAGTGGCCTAAAAAAAATTCTAATAAATTAACCCAAAGACTTATTACCACAATTATAAGCCTCTATTTAACTTCAGTCCTACAACATGAACTGTTAAACCTTATTCTTACTGTTTACTGATTAGCAGTCTTTCATTTACCAAAATATAGTAAATTACTTAGTGTATACCGATCAATCTAGATTAGTTATGTGTAATTCAAAACACTAAAGTAATGACTCATAAACACATTTCCAAATGGATTTTTAACATGGAACCCTTGTTAAGGGAAAAACTACTTGGGATCGGTAACCCAAAATTTTCACTCTTCTAAAGTGAGCTCGGTGAAGAGCCAACCCTGTTAAAGGTTACAAACACACTGTTAGGTGTGACCTTGTTAGAGGATTTAAATAGAATATTTTCTCACTTGATATCTAGCATCTCTATGCTACCTTTTATGACCAAACCCAGTGTAGTTTGTCACTTGAATTCTAGCCAATCTTGCTGTAAAGATTTACTTCACTTTTATCCCGTAGATTTATTTTTGACAACTGGAATAAAATAACTTTAAATCTCTTTCTTATCTCTAGCTTTTAACTTGTCGATGAAAACAATGCTAACAACTAGATAAATCCATATTTATCTCTTTCTAGCTAAGTCTTATGTCATTTCTAAACTTCAGTTCTTTTCAGTGTTTAACTCTTTGTTAACTTTGGTCAACACATTAGTTCTCCTCGGGCATCTCCGTCAGGTTGTCTGTCCATCGGGTTACACTGTGATTCTGTCCGTCGGGTAACACTATGATTCTATCTATCAATTAACACTGTGAATCTTCTCTCTGATAATGCTTTCTCAGGTTTCTTTCTCGGGTATCATTGTGACTTACCTCTTGGGTTTCTCTATCCATCGGGGTGCATTTCCCGTCGGTGTTTGTTGTCACAAAGTGAATACTGATCTTTTATGCATTACTGAAAGCATAAAATTTATTTTTCTGGTTCTCTAAAGTCTTCGACACTTTGTATATAAATAATCAGATTATATCAAGTTGACATCAATGAAAATACAATACATTAACTGATTTAATGTCTTTCCTTAACTTTCTGCAGCTTGGTGATCATCAACTTAACATATTCAAACATTCAATAAGTTATGGTTCATGAGAGAATGCCTACCAATAGTTTAATCCTTTGACATGATTCTTGAAGCTTAAACTAAGGAATCTCCAATCAATACATTAATGCTCCTTCAAGATTCTTTACATATATTGTAGCTTCTTATGCTAATGCATTTAAGACTTTGGAAAAGAATTTTGTTCTATGATTCTTTAATCTGAAATGATAAACATCAGAAGGTTTCATGTTTGGAAAATACATCCTTTCAACAGTATAGGCCTTCAAAAGTTACATGATTAAGCCAGAAGGTCCCATGCCTAAAAATTACACATGCCCCCCCAATAGCCTCCTCAAATCTTCGATCTTGGCCTCTTCATGACTCAGTTGGAAAGTTTCACACCTGTAATGTATGTGTGTCCCTTCAACAACCTACTTGGTCTTCATACCTGTTCCTGCACATTGAACAAACTATTAATAAAAAACATGTGTTTTTTTTTGCACCATTTTGAAATGTTGTCATATCTTGAGATAAGTACTAATTTCATCATTGTTTAGTCTTTCTTAGACCAACACCCTCTCTTCCATATTTTGAAGGCACTTCCACGAGCTGTAACTACTTCAACCAACCAACCAAGGGCATTCAATAACCTCGTCCATCATTCCATCCAGACAATGATGGAATTAACCCTTATCTTTTTCTTGACCTTTGTATATATGCGTGATCTTTCTTATTTCCTACATTATTTTTAAGAGCTTTCCCATGGCCTGTGTGGGACCCATTCTGTATATTCTTTTGCAAATGAATATAAAACTCTTGATTGCAAATACACTTATATTTTACTTGTAAAAAATGCATTTGAACTTTAAAGACATGTTCTCTTTTTCTATATTTTCCCTTTTAGCATAACGTAATTAATCATGAATGCTCAAAAATTAAAATGTACCAAAAATTACCTTTCACCAATGTTGTCTAAACTTTGCCAATTTTAGCGTGATGCCAAAATTGGTAACAATTACCCAATGAAGAGGATAATTTATCAAGAAGTATGGTTCATGGTATATCTATTTTCCTGAGTATATTAGAGTTGTAGGAAGTATATATTTCCTAAAGATACTTCTAAGATATCCTCCCAAAAAATTAGTGATGATGGAGGTGGTGGTGGAACCCAGATTTATAGATCAAATTTGGACATGAAAATAGTTTAGGGAAGTTTTCCTTATACTCATTATTGTGATTTATGTTTTTATTTATTCCTTTCATTTTGTAGTTTATGGTTGTAAAATAATATCTTGTACATTCATCTTATTTCATGCATCTATCCTGTTAAAATCTGCTATGTTTAAAATCTTACATTCCATGGCCTGCAAACTTTTGAATTCATAAAACTAGTTGTTGAATTCTTTTCGTGGGTTATTTAAATAAGCTTTACCTCTTCACATATCCACTTAAACAACTTTCCATTTTTCCAAACATTGATGGTGGGTCTTATCCCTCAATCAGCAAGATGAAGATCTTTAAACTTCAAGGGAATGTGCCTAAATGACACGAGTACTCTGATCTCGGTTGAAAAATTTCAAATAAGAACTATACATCGAGAAATTCCCATTTGATCAAGTGGTAGGAATAAATCCTTGAAGACAAGATTCTCTAAATCTTTCCATTAAGGCATTATGCTTGAAATGTTGGATGATATCAATTTTGGTTACTTATCATGCCATTGATATTCACATTTTGTCACTGATGTCAACATATATTTCTATGGAGAAGACAGACTGGATACTTAACTGGAAGGAGTGTACAGACACTATATGGATGATTTAGAATGATCAAAGTTGGGTTTATAAAGAAGGATGTGTGCTGAACTTATTCCTAAGGTTGCTTGGCTCTATGTTACATATTGTTGATGTTACAGTTGATTTGGTGAAGACTAGTTTTCTGGACTTTAACTGTGATTCTGGATAGAGCAGGTCTCTGTGTTTTGGGTATATCTTTTTGGAAAAGATATTTCATAACTTGCAAGCTTACTGATGGATAGCTGACATATGGTAGATTAATGGGTTGAGTTTTATTGTTGTTTGGATACTGATGATGTCAGTTGTGGCATGTATTCTGGAGAAGACCTATTTCCTAGCCGACTTCATACATGTAGCATGCGAAATTAATTGTGGGCATGAATTATGGATCTGAAAGTATATGTAATGGACTGTAAATGTTATATAATTGTTATAGATACCATGTGTATCTTAGCAAAGGGCTATGTAATTATTTGTATGATGGAAAGCCTTAAATTGGCCAACCTAGTTAATTATGTATTAGGGAATATTACCTGGCCAACCTAATGAATTAATGTAAGAGGGTATATATGAATGATAAATTCCTATGGAGAATTCTGAGAGAGAAAGATAAGTAAAGAGAGGTGTGGAAGTTACAAATATTGTTGACTACTGGATACAAGTAGAGTTGATTATTCATTGGAACTGACCAAGAAAAGACAATTGTTGTCAGACAGTTCACTGGAATGTGTATTTTCTTTATACACTTGATTCGTATTGTGAATCCTTGACTGTGGCTTTAACCTTATTTGGGCAGTGTGCCTTGGTAGTGAGCCTACTATTTTCTTTGAATCCTAACAGGGTCTGTCTCCTAACAGGGACTGTGTATTGTAATGTTGTAACAAGCTCCTAATAGGGCTAATATATTTTAATAGGGATACTATACTCTCAGTACATTATTTGTGGGTGTTAATTCCCACTGGGGTTTTACCTTTAACATGGTTTCCTCGACAAAAAATATTGTGTTATGGTGTTAGCTTTTACTGTGTTATCATTTACACTTGTAAATTTGATTTATAAAGTTTACAGTTTAATAATTTACATTACAACTGATTCACCCCCCTCTTAGTTGTCTTTTCACAAGTTATTTAAATAAGCTTTACCTCTTCGCAGATCTTCTTAAACAACTTGCCCTTTTTTTGAACATCGACGCTGGGTGTTATCCTTTGATCAGCAAGATGAATATCTTTAACCTTCAAGGGAATGCGCCTAAATGACACATGTACTCTAATCTCGATTGAAAAAATTCAAATAAGAACTATACATCAAGAAATTCCTATTTGATCAAGTGGTAGGCATAAATCCCTTAACACAAGATGCTCTAAATCTATCCATTAGGAAATTATGCCTGAACAACGTGTGTCCCAGGCCCATGGAAGTATGATGACAAGGTGACAATGAGTGGAAACTAATTGGTCGAAAAGGATGATAAGCATACACTTCATCTCTGTAGCTGGTTAAAGTGTGAGAAACCAAGGTTTTGATCTTTTAGCACATGGTTGAAATTGATGGTGATGACTTAACTGGGAAATAAAGATGATCAGATTTTAAATCCAATCCCTGGGCTCATCAACGACTAAATATCAGGCAGGATCCAAACAGATCTAGGGTTGGCATAATTCCTTAAAGACAAGATGCATGATATCTATCCATTAAGGCATCACGACATGCCACCACGTGTCCTAGACCCACTAGACTCTCAAAAATGATGAAAAGGGAATACTATTAAATCTGATTAAATTTGATGAATATCAACAACAAGCATAATGCCCTAAAGAAGAGATGCGTGACTTTTACTCTTCAAGGCATTACGTGATCTTGACACATGTCCTCAACAGTAGAAATATAGAGTGCCCAAGTGTCAGTGATGACAGGGATTTCCTTGTGTCAATTTGTATTTTAATATTATTTTTATATCTCTTAGGGTTTAGCTATTTATTTGATACATTGACATTGTTGTGTAGGGTTTTCGAAAGGTGAAAAAACATGATACTACCTACTAACAGATTAATGCAACCGTGATGAAATACAAGATGATTACCACATACAAATATGCTTGGAGGATTCTTATAAAGAGGAAGGATACCAGAAGATAGTTGATGATGTTTACATGCCTATTTTCAATAAAGATGACATTTGACATGCTAGAGATGATATCCATTATCAGAAGCAGAGATACTTGATGAATACATTTATTCAAAGTACTGTGATAATGCATTATCACTATTTGATAATCTGAAGATGAATCAATACAAATTTATTAATAAATTATATTTGAAACCTAATTGGTCGACAAAATATTGTTAACAAGGATGATTAGTCAATCCTTTAAATGTACTTAATGTTTAGTTGTTGATCCTAGGATTAGGTATTAGTTATGAATAGATGTGTTGATCTAAAGCTTGTTCGCATCCTTTGGACTTGATATAAATAAGGATACCAAGATCAATACCAAAGAGATTATTATTATGGTTACTATAGCTAGATTGGATAGTTTGTATCAACAACTATAACATGAACTAAATTCTACCATTTTTAAAAATCAATAATATAAGTACACCTTTTTTCTCTCATCTAAGGGAATAGATATCTTTTCATTTTCAATTAGTCCCTTAGGTAAAATCTATAGATTTTCTTCAAAGTGATAGTTTGGTGTAGCATTTGTGAATTAGATTCATAGTTCTTATTATCAATTGGTGTTTTCATCTTGTACAGTTAAATCCAATTGATTGTGGCCACAATCAACCAGTCTGTCATTTGAAAATTGACTATGAATGAACTTGGGTTATATTCTCATTTCATAACACCTGTGAAGTGATATGTTTCTTATAAACTGTCTCTAAGGTTGTACAAAGGATTGGGATGATCTTGAATCTATTTCCCATGAGAATATAAGGCACTGGTCTATATATATATTGGATTATGGTCATTTAATTCATTGTTCATAGTTTGTGATATTCTATCCATCTGTACTTTTCAATTCACATATATACAAACATTATTTAAACATTTTGAAGCATCTAAATTAGTATTTTATCACATATTGCTTTTCAGTTAATGTTTTCTTTCAATTGCTTTGCCACACTTGGAGGAAGAAAGTGTTGAAGTTTTTCTCATCTTTTATAAAAAGCCTTGAAACTTGAAGGATAAGTTTAAGGTGTAGGCCTACCAACCTTGGTTTTGCAGAGCCAAAATTGCAGAAGGTTTAAACTTGATTTGGTTAAAACCTTGTTATTTGGCCAAATCACTTGGGTTTCCCATCATTGGATCGGAAAGTCCATAGGAAATCCAATCTATTGATTTGAGCACCAAAAGATTGGCGACTCTACTGGGGAATATTCTGTAAGGATAGTTTGAAGAAATCTTAGGATCTTTGGTAATAATTTGAAGATTAAGATTCTACTAGAGATAGGAACCCAGACTAGTAAGATATTAGTTTCTTTCTGATAAAGAAAGTGGCAGCTCTACTTTTTGAAATTCTATAACATATAAGTGATAAATAATGTTAGGAAGAAGATCTTTAAGACAAGACAAATTTGTTGAGTGGGAACCAAAAAAAGAAAGGTAAAGATTCAAATAAAATGATGCATGGACCACGCATGATATAACCTGATAGGGATAATCAAAATTTTTACTGTGAACAATTCCCTAGTTCAAGTCATCATAGTCATGAGGACAATGATGAAAATTGTAATCCTTTTTTCCAAGTTGATAGGGAAGAACACGAGTCCCAACATGATTCAAATTAGAAGATGACTGAAAGAGAAGAAAAGGATAGGAAATGGGATGCTATATTTCATGAAATAGATAATACAGGCTCAGATAATGAAGAAATAGTCAGGGCTCTTAAGAGGCAACCAGAAGAGATATTAAGAAAGATGAGAATACAAAGAAGTCCAATTAAATCACAAAGAGACAAAGGAATGAATAAGGATGATAGAAATGGTGTATACAATCCTCCTCATAGAAAGGATAGGGGGGCATATTTTCAACAGTGATCATACTAATCCCTTGTTTGAACTAGACAATAGAGGAAGGTGTGAGAAAAATAACAATGGGAATGAGATAAGTGGTCATTGGGGACAAACAAATAATGGATAACATCATAACCATGAAAATAGAATGAATCCTAATGGATCTAACCAATATGAACATCATGGACATAAAAATGATGGAAGAATGTATAATGAATGCCAAAATAAAAGGGCACATAACTATGGCCCAAGAGATTATACTATCAAACCAAATTTTGGACCAAGAATAAATAATCAAGGATTTCAGAATGCAAATCATCAGAATCCAAGGCATGGAGAAATCAATCAAAATGAAAAAAACTATAGATCCCCAATGGTTTTTTAAAAATACAGACAATTAGATTTTTATGGCATAAGGGGATGTCCTAATGACAATAAAAATGAATTAAGAAGTGCAATTCCAAATTTTTAAGGTAATGGATCAAAATTAGCTGAGGTGCATTATGTAAATTTGAAGAATGTTATCCTATAGCTTGATGAATTCAATGAGAATGTATACATGAAACTTTTTGTTCAATTTCTCATAGAAGCTGCAGTAGCATGGTTCATAAGTTTTCCAGATAGATCCATATCTAGTTGGGATGAATTTGTTAATCAATTCATAGAAAAATTTGGTGATCATACTAAAACTTCTTTTGCATCACATGATTTGACAAGTATGAAGAAAAATTAGAATGAATCTGTGGCTGAATTCAACAAAAGGCTCAACAAAGTTTTAAATAGGATTCCAAGAGATGTTCAACCCGTTGATGTTTTTCTGATAAATTTCTATATGGGTGCTTTTTATAGAAAGACCAATTATGAAATCAGATCTCATAATCCTTCTACTTTAGCATAGGCTCTCAAAATTTCCATAGCTATTGAGAATGATAGGAAGTATGCACTGATGAAGTTCCCTCTAAAGATTCAACAGATTTGAATAAAGAGGAAGACAATCAAACTAATGAAACAACAACTATGGAGAACCCTTTGACGAGTGAATATGTGGATGTCAGTCAGAATGTAATACACACTTCATCCATCAAACCATCATTGCTATCAAGTTTGACCCCAGATTCAGCAAATCTAGATGCATGGGAAGAAGAAGATTTGATTAAGATCAATGTGCTAGCTATGGAGAAAGAAAAAGAAAAACAAGTAATGAGAAATCCTCTCTTTTTGGAGATAGTGAACATCCTATATGACTTAGTGCCAGCAAATAAGAAAATGGCTAAAATTCAGTCAGTTGATGATGTTGAGAACATCTTGAGGAGCTTCAAATCACATTTCACAAGTTTAGTAGACTCTGCTACTAAAATTGAAGAAGTTGAGTATAAGAAGGGAAGATTAGATGAATTGAAAAATAATTTCTCCTTAGATTGGAAATCATTAAATATTGGACAAGCAATCTCAAAAGAACTAGCAGCTAAAGGCAGAAATCTAGTAGCAAACTGCATGGACAGAGTGAAATTCACCTCAGAGCACATAAAAAAGATTGAGGAAGCTGACATCTTGGTTGAAAGTGTTAGAAAATTAGTTGAAACATCCATGCAAGACATGAACATCTACAACAATATCTATCAAGGGAAAATAGATAAAATTGAAAAGGCCAAGTTGGAGATTAGCAAGATAAGGACAAGGAAGAACCAACTAAGAAATGCACTTGCGCCCTCCTTAGTAGTTTTGAACGAGAACATCAAACAAATAGATGCAACCATTGCTACCTATGATCAAGGACCCAACATGGATCTGAAAAAGATGGAAAATATTACATATGCCCTATGCACCCATCTACAAATAGTTGATGCACTAAAGGCATTCTGGCAGCAAGAGATCAAGAATCTGCAGATAGCTTATCTAGATGTATATTCAGAGTAAGTACTCAAGGATTTAAAATTTTGACACCTTTGTCATTAATTTCAAATGGGGAGTAATGTATGTATGGAGAGTAGTGTATATATATGTAAATAAATATGATATAGTATATGTTAAAGAAGATGATATACAATTTTTTGGTGTTAGTCAATTTTGAGTAACTTGGCCATATTCCTTTGTTGCCATTAATGAAAAAGGGGGAGATTGTTGGAAAGTTGACTCCTAGGGAGAATATGACTTATTTTGTGTTGTCATTATGGCAACAAATTCATATGAAGTTTTGACAGCAAACTTTTAAGTGTAAATTGACTAAGTATAGAAGATAGGACAGAACAAAGATATATAAATGATCAGAGCACCAGCGCACATGCGTACAAATGATTCAGACTAAATGCCTTCAGAATTAAGCTCTATGATATGTTTTTTTGATTACCCTAGACACACATGATCAGATAAGATAGTACAGATAAGTTACAACAAGTTGAAGTACCTCTAGCAGTTCAGGAAATAGAGTACAAAGCCAACCTCAGTTTTGGATCAGTGTATAACATTTTGTTTTGTAAAGGCTATGCACCTATTATATTATGTTTGTAATCATGTCTCAATCACTCTTGTAATCATGCTTAAGCCAATTATTTTGGAAGCATTGTGTATTTTGTTTTTGGGCAGACTAAGTTCTTGTTTCTAGTCACGTCTATTCAGGGATGAATATATATATATATATATATATATATATATATATATATAACATACAAATTTTGTATTAGCAAGTGTCAAAGAAATAAGAAGAGAAGAGATATAAAAGAATAGGATAAGACATCAGAATGAGATAAAGCTCTTAAAAGAGTATAAGAGCATCAACGCAAACCGAAACTGATCAGACAATTGTGTCACATACAATAGTTCACTTTTGGATATAGTGTATACCTATTATAAAGGAGGTTGTATCCTTCATACTATTGAGCAATGATCTTTTTGGACAGTGAGTCCTCACCTCTAACAGGGTTAGTTGTAAAAGACTCCTAACAGGGTCAGACCCTTAACTAGGTCATTGTACTTGCATTGTAAAGACTGCTCCTAATAGGGCAAAGGAACTTTAACAAGATCATTATACTAGTACAATATTTGTGGGTACTAATTACCACTGGGGTTTTCCTCTGATCAAGGTTTTCCCATAATCATATCATGTGTTATGTGTTCTTGTGTTAAGCTTCAATTGATATTTGATTTATGTTTAAAGTTGCTGAAATATAATTGATAGACAAACACTGGTTCACCCCCCCTCCTCTCAGTGTTTCTAATAGGAAGAGTATTGTTTCTTTTAGTTTCATCTTTATAGATCCACTAGTTGATGTCCTATCCAATATTTTATTGACCTAGGATTCTATGTGGCTAGAAAATTGTAGACCCAAAGCTCATTGTGATGGGTTGTTTCTTTTGTTGTTGGGAAGATGGTTGCATAAGTATGAGGGTTGAGGTGCATGTAGAAAACATTGAAAGTATTATGTAAAGAATACTATACAAAACCCTTGTTATATTGATTGTGATCTTAGAGATGGTAGAATTATGAGTGACAATGGTTTAGTAGATGAGAGGAGGGCACTAGGATCAATATAGGAAGATGAACACCTTACATTGGGATTTGTGACCTCTATTCTTGGGAAACAATAGTAATGAGAGAATGAAGCCTCAAGGGCATGACAATACTCAAAAGGCTAGGGGTAGTCTTAGAATGTGATCTCAATACCATTGTGAGGAAAAATTGAGCATTGATGATAGGAGGATGACACAACCAATATGACATTGATATATGGATTTCTGAGGAGGATATTGTACAAAAAATTAAGATCAACCACATTACACATAGTGTACTAAAGAGTTGGGCCTACCTAGATAAGAAGGAAAATTATGCCTTTAGATTTGTTTTTAATATTGTCATATACCTTAATGATAATTAACCAAAATTTGAAATCAACCTAAATATACCCCACTAATTTTATGAATTTTCTATCATTTATCTTTAAAATAAATAATATTTAGTTTTTTGAAATACGAATATTTTTTCCTTTGGAAATTAATAAAAAAGCATAAATTATAGTGACATTATAATCCTTGATAATTATTCTCTTCCATAATACAATAAAATATCCTCCTATATTATTAGCATAGAAAGTTCTCTTTTTACCAATTCATAAGTGTCACCTACATGAATTTCCACTATCAAGGAACAATTTTAAATCCAACAAATCTATAATGTACGTGAAGGATAAGAAAGCCATCATATCTATTACTCAACTAATGGAGATGATGATGAAGAATGAGATCATAGGCATACAAGATTGTAGAAAGGATTAGATCAATTTTTATTTTGTCATTGATGTCATGAAATTTATTTTTGGTTCATATTGAATTGCCATATCTTTCAGAGTATGATTTAACTAGGTAGTTACTACAGATCAGACAATGATAAGTTCATATTGATATATTTGTTAGGAATAGTCCACAATACAACTGGGAGGGGGGGGGGGGGGGACCAGTTNGGGGGGGGGGGGGTGACCAGTTGTAATATAGATTATGAAAATTTAAAATTTATAAACCAAATATGAAAATGTAAATGATAACACAGTAAATTCCAACACCATCATACAATATTTGTTGTTGAGGAAACCTTGTTAAAGGTAAAACCCTGGTGGGAATTAACACCCAAAAATAATGTACTAAGAGTATAGTATCCCTGTTAAAAGTTATTAGCCCTATTAGGAGATTATTACAACATTATAGTACACAGTCCCTGTTAGGAGACAGACCCTGTTAGGAGTCAAAGAAAATAGTAGGCTCACTACTAAGGCACACTTCCCAAAGAAGGTTAAAGCCACCCTCAAGGATTTACAATCCAAATAAAGTGTATAAAGAAAATACAAATTCTAGTGAACTATCTGATAGAAACTGTCTTTTCTTGGTCAATTCCAATGAAGTATCAACTATGCTCTGTATCTAACAGTGAACAAGCTTCATAGCTTCCACACATATCTATCCTTTTTCCTCTTTATCACACTTCTCCACAATAAATTGTCATTCATATATACCCTCTTACAATAATTCATCAGGTCAGCCAGTTAAGCTTTCTTAATACATAATTAACTGGGTCGGCCAATTAAGGCTTTCCATCATACAAATAATTACATAACCCCTTGCTAAGATAAAAACAGTATTTATAACAAGTATAAATCATTTACAATCCATTACATATACTTCCAGATCTGTAATTCATGCTCATAATTAATTTCACATGCTACATGTCTGAAGTCGGCCACGAAATAGGTCTTCTCCAGAATACACATCATAGATGACATCATCAGTATCCAAACAACAATTGAAATCAACCCATTACTCTACCATATGTTGGTTGTCCATCATTAAGCTCACAAGTTTTGAAATATCTTCGCCAGAAAGATATACTTGAAACACAGAGACCTGCTCTATCGAGAATCACAGTTACAGTCTAGAAAACCAGTCTTCACCAAATAGAAAACCAGTCTTCACCAAATCAACTGTAACATCCACAATATGTAACATAGAGCCAAGAGACCTTAGGAATAAGGTTAGTACACATCCTTCTGCAGAAATCCAACTTTGGTCATTCTGAATCATCCGTACAGTGTCCGTACACTCCTTCCAGTTAAGTAGCTAGTCTGTCTTCTCCATAGAAATATATGTTGACATCAGTGACAAAACATGAATATCAATAGCATGATTAGTAGCCAAAATTGATATCATCCAACAATCTCCCCCTTTGGAATTGATGAAAACATATGGGAAAATCCATATGCATCAACCCAAAAGTACTATCTCAATACAATATTCTCAATATCCTCAACACAAATCTCCCCAAAATAGTAGGGATTTTCACATAGATTCCTTCCCCCTTTGGAAAAAATGGAAAAGGGTGCCATAACTCATCTATATTCTTATGTAGTCCTTTTCAAATCTTCATGTATAATTAGCTAGGTGCAAGATCACCCAAATGTACTCCATAGTATTCTCCTGTGATCACTCCCATTGAGGAATAGATCCATACATCAAGTCCAAAGAATGATATAGCTCTTAGATCCACTCGACTGATGCATATCTACATCTTTTTAGTCTTCACTAGGAGGAGCCATCACCCCAAGCATGCATCTGAGATATTCAAAATTGGCAAAGGTTTAGTAAATATATCTTCTATCTATTCTTTGGTGCTAATATACTCTAGTTTAATCTCTTTATCTACTACCTTCTCCCTCAGGAACTGATACTTGATAGAAATATGTTTAGTCTTTGAATGCATTACAAGATTCTTTGACATATTCACTATGCTGGTGTTATCACAATGGATAATCACTAGTTCTTTGAAAATTATTTCAATGTCCTTCCGCATTTGTTTCATCCAAATGACTTGTGTATAGTTTATTGCAGCAACAACATTCTCTGACTCAGCAGTAGATTGAGCAATACAGTTCTGCTTCTTGCTCAACCAAGAAACCAGCCTTTTTACAAAGAAAAATGCACCACCACTTGTACTCTTCCTATCATCCACATTACCTTCCCAATCAACATCAATAAAATCCTGTAATGTAAAATCATTAGATTTTTCATACCATAATCCATATTCTACTGTCCCTTTTAAATATCTGAAAATTCTTTTTACAACAGCAAAATGTGTCTCTTTATGATCTGCCTGATATCTAGCCACAATTCCAACTGCATTGGTAATATCTGGTCTAGTGTGTGTTAGATATTATAGACCTCCAATCATTGATCTATATGTAGTTTGAATAACACTTTGAGTCTCATCACTTTTAGTCAGTTTGTTTCCTGTTACCATGGGTGTTCCAATAGGTTTACAATCTTCCATCCCAAAAAATTTTAACATTTCCTTAAGATACTTGGTCTGAGATATAAAAATACCACTCTTCCTCTAATTAATTTGCAAACCAAGAAAACATTTCATCTCACCAATCATTGACATTTCAAACTCATTCTCCATTTCTTTAGAAAACTTCTTACTCATTTTATCATTGCCTCCAAAAATGATATCATAAAAAAAAACTTCTATGATTAAGATTCCATCTTCATCAGCTCTTAAATACAAATTACTATCTGTATTACCTTTTCTGAAACCAAGATGAAGTATATTTTTATCCAGTCTTGCATACCATGCCCTGGTGCTTGTTTCAGTCCATACAATGCCTTATTCAGTCTGCAAACCATGTTTTCATCATCTGTCAAAGGAAAACCATTAGGTTTCTCAATATACACTTCTTCTTCTAGATCACCATTCAAGAATGTTGACTTCACATCCATCTGATACACTTTAAAGTCTTTATGTGCAACATAAGCAAGGAATAGTCTCACAACTTCCAATCTAGAAACAAGTGAAAATGTTTCTTCATAGTCTATGCCTTCTTGTTGTGAGTAGCCTTTACATACCAGTCTATCCTTGTTTCTTACCACTGGGCCTTCCTCATCCATCTTATTTCTAAAAACCCACTTAGTGCCAAGCACATTTTTGTTCTTAGGTCTTGGAACCAATTCGCAAGTATTTTTTTCTTTATCTGTTCTAGTTCTTCTTCCATGGCTTTAGTCCAAGATTCATCTCTACATGCTTCATCAGTAGTCTTTGGTTCAACCTAAGAAATCAAACATATCTCAACTCTAACTCTAGATCTAGGCATCATGCCTTTTCTTGCATCACCAATAATTTTATCTTCAGGATGGTTTATCTTGACATACCTTCGTGTCTTCAATGTCTTAGTAGCTTCAGCCTGTTCTTCTTCTTCAATCTCATTCTTGATCTTAAAGGGTCCTTCAGGTTTAGCATAAACTTATCTTGTTTCTGTTATCTGACCACAATAATATATTCTTTCCAGAATTTGAAACTTTTCATCTATTTTCACATTGGCACTTTCAATCAGTTTCCTCAGTCTCAAATTAAAATGTTTATATGCTTTACTCTTAGTGGAATAACCAAGAAAGATTCCTTCATCACTTCTAGCATTGAACTTTCCTATCTCATCATCTCTCTTGATATAAAATTTACTACCAAATATTCTAAAATATTTCACATAAGGTGTATGATCAAACCATAATTCATAGGGAGTTTTATTTGTACCTTCTCTCATATAAATTTTTTAATGTGTACACAACAGTGCCAACTGCTTCTCTCCAATGAACATGTGACACATTTCCTTCCATCAACATAGTCCTTGCAACATCTAATATGGTTCTATTTCTTCGCTCTACTATCCCATTCTGTTGTGGAGTTCTAGAGGCTGAAGTTTGTCTATGTATTCCATTTTTTTCACAGTATGTATTAAACAACTCTGATGTAAACTCTCCTCCTATGTCTGATCTCAAACACTTTATCTTTAAACTAGATTCATTTTCAACTTTCACTTTGAAGAACTTTAACTTGTCAAATGCTTTAGATTTCTCTCTCAAATATGTAACCCATATCATTCTAGAAAATTCATCAACAAAAAGTATAAAATACCTTTCAGCATAGTATGATCTTGTTCTTGTAGGACCACAGATCTGTATGCACTAGATCCAACTTCCCTTTTTCTGAATAAGCTTTTCTCTTGAAAGTGTTTCTATTCTATTTCCCCATAACACATTCTCTACACATAGTGTTAGATGGATTTACAATTCTAGGTAGATCTCTTACTACTTTTGTCATACTTGCCTTCACAATGTTATCAAAATTTACATGACAAAATCTTTTGTTCCATGACCAACTATCATCAACCTTTGCAATAAAACAAGAAGCTTTATATGTATTCAATTCAAATACATTATCTCTAGATTTAGTACCAGATGCTATCAAGTCTCCTATTTTACTCTTGATAGAACATTTTCTATTGATGAAGTTCAGTTGATAACCCTTGTCCACTAGCTGTCCAACACTCAACAAATTGTGCTTAAGTCCATCAACATGTAATACATTGTCAGTGTTAATCTTTCCATCCAAAGAAATAGATCCAATTCCAATAATAAGTTTAGGAGTATTGTCACCAAATCTAACAAAACCACCTTCATGTCTTTTCAAACTCACAAAATTGTTTTTATCTCCAGTCATATGATGTGAACAACCACTATCTATGACCCATTGAGATTTATTTTCAACTCATGATACTAAGGCTTTTTCTTCATGCATAGATTCATCATCCTTAATAGCAATAAATCCAATTTCATCATAGACACCATCCTCATCATCAGATATACCCTCACTTTCATAAAAATTGTATAGTCAGAAAATGGAAGCACTTCCATTGTAGACGTGTTTAGTCTTTTGAGTAAGTGGTTTGGGGTCATGGCAAGCACCTTGAATGGGTTCTTGATCTTGACATGGCTTCCTCCCTGATTTGTTCCTCTTTCCACTTCTGTTTGGCCTGATTTCAGCATTTTGAATGGCAGTCTGATGATTCTGGGCTTCAGGGTCAAGGTCGACATTTTGGGTCTATGTTGACCTTGACCCTAACCTAGGTTAGGGTCGACCTTGACCTTGACCCAGGGTTCAGATCCTGGGGTCTTGCAGTTTTGGGAGGTCGGCCTTTGCAAAAAGTATTTCCCGCTCTCGGGTCGGCTGTTTCGGGTTCCGAAGAATTGATTCCTAGATTATATTTAAAATAGGTCCTCCCCTAGGGGTAAAGGCTTTAATGGGATTTAATTCTCCTATGTAGGCCTCCTTGGAAGATTGTGTCCTAATTTCATATAAAAGGGAATCTTTCTCTCTCATTTTCTCTAAGCATTAAGAACCATGATCAAGCGAGCTAATTCTTCTAATCAAGCATCAAGCATTCCTAATTGAGATCAAGCATTGCCAAGTGAAGTTCAAGCAAGTGATCAAGCAAGGTTTCAAGCAAGCATTCATCCATTCAAGTATCCATTTTCATGAAGGAGATCCATTGGAGGCCATTGAAGGATTGAAGCTACAAGGTGCCCTTTTGGTGATCTCTCCATCCACCTTCTTCCAAGCCTATTCCAAATTCAAGAACCAATTCAAGACTTGGTGTTGGAGATCCATTAGAAAGAGATTGAAGACATCCTACCTTTCTAAATTCCACATTTGAAGCATACTTGTGGATTCAAGGATTCAAATCTGCCACAAGGACTTTTCAAGCAAGGTGAATTTATGCATTTGCTTTATTTATTTCTCCAATTTCAGTTACATCTATTTGAGGTTAATTCCTAAACCGGGGTTTGACCAAGGAAAACCCCTCCCCCACAATAAAACAATCTCATTTTTCTTGTAGGTACAGGTACATAACAGTGGATTTGAGCCCAGATCTGGATACCCTTTTCGGCAAACTTTCAGGATCCGCGAACAAAGTCACTTTTAGATCTGTGCAGGTCAGGGTCGAAATTATTGGGTCAAGGTTGACATTTGTGGGTCAAGGTCAACCTTTTTCATAAGACAACATCAAAATAAAAAATGATTTCTGGGTTTTGTTCGTCTTTGCATTTCGGTTTGGTATCAACTATCAGTATTTCCAGAAATAGTCTATAGACCTCAAAAAACAACATTCTTTGATCTGCAATATTTCAAGGTTAGTGCATTTCTCCCATCACTTAAATTACATTCATATATCATTCCTATACATAGAATTAAAAGAAATTAAGGTATTTCCTTTGTTATTCTCCTTTCCAAATAGTTGATTCATTTGTGCATTAACCCTTCTCTTGGGGTTGATCAACTTGGATCTCACATTTGTGCATTTGGGAATTGAAAAGGAACATCTTATCTTCTCCTTAATCACAATTGCAATAAATAATCAATTCAATTCAATCAAGGTTAAAAGAATCAAATACAATTTAGGTAATTCAAAGAACAATCTACACCTTACATTTCAAGATAATCAATTCACAAACAATCTATAAATCAAATCAATCATTTCTATACCTTATCCATTTTAGTAACACAATCCAATTCCAACACATTACATTTTAATCAACATTTGTCAATTCCAAGTGTTATATTTTATCTTACATTTTGGTAACATCTATTTCTAGTGTTACATTTTGGTGAACCCGCGATAGACAACTCTTTCTTTTTGGTGTTAGATTTACATTGTTTATGCTAGATCTTGCATTTTCTTTCAAATTACATTTCAATTCAATAGATCAAAATTTTGTGTT
>MU225739.1:843040-868772 GCA_018584345.1 Thuja plicata | reverse complement strand
TTCCTCTAATGATTCCACAATTATTAGTTTGGCTCAAACCGTGTCATCTTTACAAAAACAACTTGCATCTTTAACTCAATCTAAATTTAGCATTCCTACATGTGATATGGGTAGTCCTTTATCTCTATATATCATTCGTGCTACTGTCCCTTAGCAAGCCAATATGCCTCATCTTGAGAATTATAATGGCAAAGGTGATCTTGATACTCATGTTAAAAATTTTCAAATCCTTTGTAGTGATTATGATCATGACCATAGGATTTTAGCTAAGTTGTTTGCTAGAACCTTTTGAGATAAGGCTTTACAATGGTATTGTTCCTTACCTCCCTATTCCATTGATTCCTTTCCTAAACTTGCTAATTCCTTCATTCAACAATTTCAAAATAACATTGGACTGCAAGTGTCCTTATCTGATTTAATGCATTATAAGCAAAACACTAAGGAAAAATTGATAGATTTTATTGGTAGATTTAAGCATTTGCATGCTCAAATTTCTTATCTTATTCCTGATATTGATATTCAACATATTTTTATTGAAAATTTACAAAAATATATTAGGGATAAGATTCTGCTTACTGAATTTACCTCCTTTCAACAATTGTGTGCAACACTTCACCATTATCAATTACAAGTGAGTCAGTTTGAGAGCAAAAATCCAATGGCTCCTATTCCAGTTGATAAGGGTGACAATGCTCCTAATCCTAATAAGTTTTAGAAACCTAACAACTATGTCAAGATTAATAAACAGATGAATACGGTTGCTGATCAAGTTGCGGCTACATCTAATAACGCTCCTACTACTTTCTGTATGAATCATATGTTTACTCCTCTCTCTGAAACTTTACATTCTATAATGAATAGGTTGTTAAGTGCTAGCATGATTACTTTTCCTCCTATTCATCCTCTTCTTCCTACCATGATAGCTTCAAAATCCTTTGATTCCCAAGCTTTCTGCCAATACCATCGCTAGAATGGCCATGCCACTACAAAATGTTACTCTCTCAAGCATAAGATTCAAGATTTGATTGATTCTAAAGCTTTATCTTTTGATAATTTTGATGATAATAGAAATAAATCTATTTCTCCTCCTAATCAAAACCTTCAAATCTATACCAATCCTTTACCTACACATGATACTAATACTATAGCTCAACCATCTTCTGTAGACGTTATTTTTGATTCAAAGATGGATGATCTTAATAACATTGTTAATCATGTGGAGAGTGTTGCACCATCTCAAATTATTGTTCAAGATCCTCCACCTCCACTTCAACTTCCAATTCCACCTAAAATTCAAAAACAAACTAAGGTTAAGCAACCTAGGGAACTTTTAATTACCTTTGATGATTCTGAAACAATTAAGGCTCCTGATGGTCCCCTTTATATCTATGCTAGGATTGCTAAGATACCTACCCATGGTTGTCTAGTTGATCCCACATCTTTAATCAATGTCATTACTGAGGAAAATCTTTTTATGAAAGGATTACAACGTGATTTTTATGACTCATCTGATGCATGGATCCAAACTTGTAATGGCTTTCTTTATCCTGCACTTGGTTCTATTAATTTACTTGTTGAACTTTGTGGTAAAGTTATAGAGTCTACCTTCATCATTATTCCTACTTATGATCAATTTCAAATCAAATTTTCTTTACCTTGGATAACTGCTATGCATGCTATCGCTTCTCCCATTCATAAATGTCTTAAGTTCATTCATAATGGAGAAGTCAAAACAATTAATCATAGTTTGTTTCAACCTTCTAGGCCTAGAGATTGTGCTACTCTCAATTTTCTTTGGCCTTCACTACCTAATTCATGTACTTCTCGACCTGATCATCTCTTTCACTCATATCAAGCTTACAAACATCGCAAAATTGCTAAGTTAAGTATGCCTCGGGTTGATTCCAACCGTGGTCTTTTGCCTACTCCTGCAATACCTCCTTTATCTATTACTACTAATAAAATTGATCAAATTCCTACTCTTCCATTACAACCTATTGAGAAACCTCCTATAAAACCTATGAAGGAACCTGTTGTTATTCCTCCTAGTTCTCAACATATGCCAAATAAATTTAAACATAACAAATCTACTAATGAACATTGTAAGAAGCGTAGAGCTAATGCTAGAGCTCGTGCTTCTATGATTCAAAATTCACTACCTACCTTCGATCAACTAATGCCTGATGCATTGGATGTTCATATTCATGATGTTAAGACAAATGAGTATGATGATCCTATTCGTATCTTGGATCCTATTTCAATCAACCTTGATGAGGAGGAAACTCTCGATGATCCTATTGATCTTAGTGATGAATATGAGACTGTCGATCTTGATAATGATTTACCTCATATGCTTTCAACTCAATTAACAATTACACCTAGTATTGAACATTGTGATTCTCAAGAGGATCCTTGTTTTGAACTGGCTATCATTCCTACTATATTGGATATAGTCCCTCTTGCGAGTTGCCTACCTACCCTAAATAACATAAACCAAGATGGGGAAGGTTCACAACATGCTTGATTGGCTCATATTTTATGGTAGCCCTATTGTGTGTTTGTATGTTGTAATGTGCTTCCCCCGTAATGTGTTTTTAAATGTTTGTTAGATTCTTTTATACGATCCTTATTACTCTGTTGGTATAAGGTGATAAAAGGATCGCAACTGTGGTTCAATTCTTCTATATGTATCTACATTCTTATATATGTTGTTTCATGTCATTTTGTAATTGTGCTATTGTTTGTAACTATTTTCTTTGTATAATCTTCTTGGATCTGCGACATGGTAGCACTATTTCTTTTTGGTCTCCAGGTTGTGGTCCAAAAATATTCCTCTTCGTAATTCTTAAGTTTCTTTCCTCCTTTGTGATTATAGTTCTACTTTCTTTGGGGGATGATGTTAATTCATTTGCAATAATATTATATTTCTATGTACATGTTATCTTATGATCATACTGACCCCACATTAGGTAGATCCCTTTTGTGTTCTTATGTATGTTTATGTTTCATTTCCCTTGATTTGTCTTCTTCTGGGGGCATCTCGTAGTGGAAACATAATCTGTAGAGTTGCTGATGTTTCTGTTAAAACCATTGCTCCTGTTAAAGTGTTAG
This sequence comes from Thuja plicata, assembly GCA_018584345.1. NCBI lineage: Eukaryota > Viridiplantae > Streptophyta > Pinopsida > Cupressales > Cupressaceae > Thuja > Thuja plicata. Next base: position 865,661 of record MU225739.1, on the reverse strand, counting down.
CAATGAATTTAATGTGGGGGCATACACTATACTCACCTTTTGCACACACACACATTCAAGATAGTTTTCAAGATATACAAGCATTTTCCCTTTATGGATTAAAAGAAACTAATCCTTAAAGCATGGTCACACATTTTTTTTTAGGATCTCTTGATCCCTGCAATTTAAATTTACACGGATCTCTTGATCCCGCCAGTTTTCAATTTACAATAATTTGATCCCTTTAAGAACATATCTCCCTGATGGGTTGACTAGTGAGTAGCCACATTCACTAGGCGGTTCAATTCCATCTTTCCAGTTACACCTTTTTGTGTGGTTCACAATGAGACATAAGTTCTCATTGGGCGAGATAATCACACCCTCTCTCTCTCTACCTAACTAAGTGATGTCTCTCTTATCATGATCTTAGTGTTGATAAAGACTTAGGTCCCTTGGGGGCTTGAGGTTTTCTTTATCCCTTTTTGGTTCTGATAAGATTGTCTTTTCTATATATTCTCCTTTACCAAGAGTTTGTGTTGAGCTCATACTCTTGCTAAAGTGGGGGCTAAATGTATAGTTAGAAAATGGAAGCACTTCCATTGTAGATGTGTTTAGCCTTCTGAGTAAGTGGTTTGGGGTCATGGAAAGTGCCTTGAATGGGCTCCTGATCTTGACATGGCTTCCTCCCTGATCTGTTCCTCTTTCCACTCCTGTTTGGCCTGATTTCTGCATTCTGAATGGTAGACTGATGATTCTGGGCTTCAGGGTCAAGGTTGACATTTCAGGTCTATGTTGAACTCGACCTTGACCTAGGTTAGGGTCAACCTTGACCCTGACCTAGGTCAAGGTCGACCTCAACCTTGACCCAGGGTTCAAATCCCGGGGTCTTGCAGTTTTGGGAGGTCGGCCTTTGCAAAAAGTATTTCCCACTCCTAGGTTGGCCGTTTTAGGTTCCAAAGCGTTGATTCCTAGATTATATTTAATATAGGTCCTCTCCTAGGGGTAAAGGATTTAATGGGATTTAATTCTCCTATGTAGGCCTCCTTGGAATATTGTTCCCTAATTTCATATAAAAGGGAAGATTTCTCTCTCATTTTCTCTAAGCATTAAGAACCATGATCAAGCGAGCTAAGTCTTCTAATCAAGCATCAAGAATTCCTAATTGAGATCAAGAATTGCCAAGTGAAGTTCAAGAAAGCAATCAAGAAAGGTTTCAAGCAAGCATTCATCCATTCAAGTATCCATTTTCATGAAGGAGATCCATTGGAGCCCATTGAAGGATTGAAGCTACAAGGTGCCCTTTTGGTGATCTCTCCATCCACCTTCTTCCAAGCCTATTCCAAATTCAAGAACCCATTCAAGTCTTGGTGTTGGAGATCCATTAGCAAGAGATTGAAGACATCCTACCTTTCTACATTCCACATTTGAAGCATACTTGTGGATTCAAGGATTTCAATCCACCACAAGGAATTTTTCAAGCAAGGTGAATTTATGCATTTTCTTTGTTTATTTATGCAATTTCAATTACATATATTTGAGGTTAATTCCTAAATTGGGGTTTGACCAAGGCAAACCCATCCCCCATAACAAAACAATCTCCTTTTACTTGTAGGTACAGGTATAGAATAGTGGATTTGAGCCCAGATCTGGATACCCTTTTCGACAAACTTTCAAGATCCATGAACAAAGTCACTTTGAGATCTGTGCAGGTCAGGGTCAACATTATTGGGTCAGGGTTGACATTTGTGGGTCAAGGTTGACCTTTTTCAGAAGACAACATTAGAATGAAAAATGATTTCTGGGTTTTGTTCGTCTCTGCATTTTGGTTCAGTATCAACTGTTATTTTTTCCAGAAACAGTCTACAGACCTTAGAAAACAACATTCTTTGATCTGCAATATTTCAAGGTTAGTGCATTTCTCCCATCACTTCAATTATAGTCATATATCATTCCTATACATAGAATTAACATAAATTAAGGTATTTCCTTTGTTATTCTCCTTTCCAAATAGTTGATTCATTTGTGCATTAACCTTCTCTTGGGGTTGATCAACTTGGATCTCACATTTGTGCATTTGGGAATTGAAAAGGAACATCTTATCTTCTCCTTAATCACAATTGCAATACATATTCAATTCAATTCAATCAAGGTTAAAAGAATCAAATACAATCTAGGTAATTCAAAGAACAATCTACACCTTACATCTCAAGATAATAAATTCACAAACAATCTATAAATCAAATCAATCATTTCTATACCTTATCTATTTTAGTAACACAATCCAATTCCAACACGTTACATTTTAATCAACATTTGTCAATTCCAAGTGTTATATTTTATCTTACATTTTGGTAACATCCATTTCAAGTGTTACAATAACATTCTTTGTCCTTTGAGAATTTAGATTTGAAAAGCTTAGTTTTGTGCTTTGGAATTCTTGTAGGACATCTAGATGCAAAATGACTGATCTTGTTACATGAAAAAAATTTCAAAGGTAATTTTCCCTCAAACTTACCCTTACCTCTCTTTTCTCTTCTAGAAATTAGTGCCATGACTTCATCTATCTTCCTTTATTCTTCCTGTATTTTTTCTCATTCATCGACATAGGCTCCAAGTTCTTCTCTTAGGTCACTACTTCTCCTACTTACATTACCAGGTAAGATTATTTTTCGTTTGTACACAGTTGCTTTGAAGGCTAATTCAACCTTAGATAAAGTGTCTCCCAATTTTGCGGCTTTAAATGTAGTTAGCTTTCCAATCAACATCTCTCTGGTGAAGTTTGGTGTCAAAGGTATGATCTACTCTATAGCCTGAACCTTGGTTCGATATGCAGGTGTCAAAGATCTGAGTATCTTTGCAATCACTTCTTCCTCACTTTAAGTTCCTCCAGAGTTTCTAATACCAGTAACCAATTCATTAATTCTCTGTCGATATGCTCTGATGTTCTCATCTTCTCTCATCTTCAGTGATTCCATCTTTTTCTTCTAGTTTTGTAACTTTTCTTGCTTTGTAAAATTGTCTCCAACATATAGTGCTTCCAGTCTTGTCTATATTTCATGTGTAGAGTCCAAATCCTTTACTTCAATAAATTCTCCTTCTGATGGTGTGTTGATCAAGGATTACCTTGCAACAATATTGCATGAGAATAGCTTCTTTTCATCTTTAGTGGCTTTCTCTAATTCATCCTCAGACACTACCTTTTCTTTCTTCTTTGTTATCATCGAGTAATCAATTACCAGACATAGAAAATGTGTTCTCATCTTGTTCTGCTAACTGTCAAAGTTTTCACTATCAAACTTTGGACTATCCTTCCTATAGTAAGTCATCTTCAGTATCACCTCAAGCTATTAAAATTTCTTTCTATGGACCAATAGCTCTGATACCAATTGTTAGGAACAGTCCAAAAGACAACTAAGAGTGGGGGTGAATCAATTGTAATATAGATTATTAAACTTTAAACATTATAAACCAAATATGCAAATCTAAATAATAACACAGTAAATGAAAACACCATAACACAATATTTATTGTCGAGGAAACCTTGTTAAAGGTAAAACCCCGGTGGGGATTAACACCCACAAATAATGTACTGAGAGTATAGTATCCCTATTAAAATATATTAGCCCTGTTAGGAGCTTATTACAACATTACAGTACATAGTCCCTGTTAGGAGAAAGACCCCATTAGGATTCAAAGAAAATAGTAGGCTCACTGCCAAGGCACACTTCCCAAAGAAGGTTAAAACCACCCTCAAGGATTTACAATCTGAATTAAGTGTATAATGAAAATACACATTCCAGTGAACTGTCTGATAGCAACTATCTTTTCTTGGTCAGTTCCAATGAAGTATCAAATTTTCTTTGTATCTAGAAGTCAACAAGCTTCGTAGATTCCACACATCTCTATCCTTTTTCCTCTCTATCACACTTCTCCACAATAAATTATCATTCATATATACCATCTTAAAATAATTCGTTAGGTCGGCCAGTTAAGATTTCCTAATACATAATTAACTAGGTCATCCAATTAAGGCTTTCCATCATACAAATAATTACATAACCCCTTGCTAAGATACACACGATATCTATAACAAGTATACATCATTTACAATCCATCACATATTCTTCTAGATCCATAATTCATGCTCACAATTAATTTCACATGCTACATGTATGAAGTCGTCCAAGCAATAGGTCTTCTCAAGAATACATGCCACAACTAACCTCAACCGTATCCAAACAACAATCAAAATCAACCCATTACTCTACCATATGTCGGCTATCCATCAGTAAGATCACAAGTTTTGAAATATCTTTTCCATAAAGATATACCTGAAACACAGAGACCTGCTCTGTCTAGAATCACAGTTACAGTCTAGAAAACTAGTCTTCACCAAATCAACTATAACATCGACAGTATGTAACATAGAGCCAAGCGACCTTAGGAATAAGGTCAGCACACATCCTTCTGCATAAGTCAAACTTTGATCAGTCTAAATCATCCATACAGTGTCCATACACTCCTAGTTAAGTAGCCATTCTATCTTCTCCATAGAAATATATGTTATCAGTGACAAAACATGAATATCAACAACATGATCAGTAACCAAAATTGATATCATCCAAAAATATTTTTTTTCTACTTTACATTTCAAGTTATCAGGTCGGTAACAAGATTGGACAAGTTGGTAATGGGAACTATTTAGTTACCGAGTAGGATGAAGTCTGTCTATAAAAGGGATGTGCTCTTCAGAAAGAGACATCGAGACACCAAGACACCAAGACACCAAGACACCAAGTTCAAAAGTTAGTTATCGAGGGGAATAGTTATTATAAATAAGAATAATAAAAATTTTAATGACGAGGCACACTGATATGGAAGATTACAAGGATGAAGAAGAAGTTAGTTACAAAGATCTACATTCAAGAAAAATAAAGGTGATGATCAATGGTAAAGATTAAGAGGAAAAAGTGATGATACTGATTCCAAGAAAAGTTCAAGTCTCAAGGAGATGCTAAGAGGTTCACTGAGTATCAAATTCATTGAGCCAATTCAAAAATTTGATCTGACGACTGAGAGTGATTGAAGGAAAACATAATCAAGGAGATTAAGAGGCAAAAACAAGTCTATATAAAGTATGAAATTAAATGAAAGAGAGGATGACAAGTTGAAGTGTGGATGTGCTACCGAGTGAAGTAGTGAAGAACAAAAGGAGAAATCTGAGTCTCAAGAAGAGAGAGATGAAGTATTTATGCCAGTAGTCAAATAGCGCATAAGGGATCTAATCAAGAAAGAGGTAGTTGTAGTATTACAGATCAAATTATATATTATTTCTTATTATCATTTGTAGAAAATAAATCTCTTAACTGAGTGGCCTTTAAAGTCTTTTTGTAAAATCCTTGTGAAAGGTAACATTCTAAAAGAGCCCTTTAACTAGGCCACTACTAATAGGGTTAAGCTCTTAACAAATCTAAGGTAAATCCCCTAATAGGGTCACATTTAAAAATGTGCATTGTTAACCGAGCATTAAGGTAAATACTGATAGGATTGAGTCTGTATTTTAATAATCTTTGAAGATTGGAAGTTCTATAGAGTCTAGACCCAGTGATGATTATGAAAGTACTACTAGTGAAAGGTTTTACAATTGCAAAAGTGAGTCAGAAGAACTATATGTCGAGGATGAAAGAAATGAAGTAGAGTTTGAATCTCTACTAGTTAGAACACTACAAAGAGGAAAAGGCAAGTACCAAGGTAAGCTACATTAGAAATTTTTTAAATGTAGAAAGACTGATCACATTGCTCCTAGATTCCGTGATAATGACAATGATGAGAAGAAAGACAACCAAGATGATAACAAAATATAAAATAGATTCAGGAGATTCTGAGATTTTAAGAAAAAATGTAAGAAGTCATGCCACATTGCTAATGAAGGACTAAATGATGATGGATGATGATGATGAACTATAACTAATTAAATGTTTGAAGATGATAAGTTTATGATCACTGAGATGTAGAAAGTAAATGCAAGACATTAAATTAGTTAATGTATTGTATTGTCATTGATGTGAACATGATATAATTTGATTGGCCATATACATATTGTCATAGAATTCAAGAAACCAAAGAGATTAATTTTATGTTATCGGTAAACATATAAAGCCATTGAACACCAAGTGACAATAAACACTAACAGACAGAGAACCCCGAGAAGTCACAGTATATACCAAGAACCGTAACACTGAGGATAACTGAAGTGGTCACCGAGTAGAACTAAAGTGATTCTCGAGGAAAATTGGAGTCAATGACTAAGAAAACTAAGAGTTGATGATCGAAATCAACTGGAGTTAGGAAATGACAAAACACTTAGCTGGCATGAGCTATATTTAGAGTTAATTGATTGATTGCTTTATTTCCATTGACATGTTGAACTAAATATTTAAAGCTATTTTTATTCACAGTTGTCAAGGATAAATCTACAGAATAAAACTAAAGAAAATATTTAAAGATTAAATAAATACATGGAGAGATTTGCAAATCAAGAAGCTATCTACATCAAGAATAAGAAAGATAAGAAGATTGAACGGTGAAATCATGTCTATATAAAGAAACAAGTAATTCATTATGAAGAGAGGAATGCTAAATATAATTCTGGTGAAGATAGAAGTCTTCATGCAGATTCAATCATACAAGCTCAAGGACAGAGCCAAGAATTCTACAAACACCGAGCAAAAGATAAGCAACAACATTCACTGAGTAGAAAGAAGAAAGAAGAGATAAGAGGAGAAAAGGAATTGAAGAGAATATTTATTAGATAGGTATTATGGACTTATAATAGATCTAAAAATCGGCAAGTAGAAGTTGTATTATTGAACAGATCATTTACTATTTCAGTTTAACCATTGATTCAGAAAATCTCTTAACCAAGTGGGATTTAACCATCCTTATTATATTAAGATATTGAAAAGTATCAAATGGTTTTCATGTTGAAAGCATAGTGAATTCTTGGTCAAATGATAAACTGTTAGTTTTAAATCCTCTAACAAGGTCACACTTAACAGTATGTTTGTAACCTTTAATAATATTGGGTCTTCACCGAGATCACTTCAGAAGAGTGGAAATTTTGGGTACCGGTCCCAAGTGGTTTTTGTTGGGATTAATGGGAAGTAGTACTAAGAGGGGAAGGGTGAATTAGTACCTCTATAACATTTAACCCTTTTCACCTTTATCATTAGTAATCATTCTTTATTGTATTACCCACCATTTCTAATATGTTCTTTTTTGTGCATGTAATATTAATTCATAATCTTTAATTGTTTGCAACATTCATAGAAACATTCACAAAAATAATAAAAACATAACACAAGATATGATATCCTAGAAAACTCTTGTTAGGAAGTAAAAACTGTGGTGGGGATGCCACCCACAAAACTTCACTATCTGTAGAATGGAAGGCAGTCGATAAAGGCTTACAATTGATCACTTCTGATGATCTACCTTGTTAGGAGTATTAAAGTGGAGACTTGTTATGATCTACTGTGTTAAGAGTTTTAGCAACACTGATTTAAGTGTGCACTCAGTTAAAATATTTACAATAGGACTGTTAGGTCCACTTTTCTTGAAAGGATTTCTTAAGTGTACTACACTTGTTAGAATGAGTACAATATGTTTGACTTGACTGTATGCAATCTATAATTGTTGATCACAGATCCATTAAAGCTCTCATAATATGAATATCACCTATAGTGATTGATTAATACCTTTTCTTTGCTCGTCGGTAGCCTGTGTTCTTGTTCTTGAAATTGATTTGATCCTTTTCTGTTCTTATGCATGAATTCTCTTGTCTGATCCTTAAATTCTCTCAGTGGCTACAATTATCATCAAACAACATGTTCACAATAGATTGAGCATCTATTTATACATGTATTTGACCTATTCTAGAATCATGCATTATAAAGTTAACTCTAGATCCAAGGTATACAACTTGACCTTAATCCTTTAGTTTTTATGTTTTAAAATAGTTAAATTGATTAAAACAATAATAATTACATTTCTTCCTCCACACATAATGGATTTCAAGAAGATAAATATACGACTTCAGTGTTTTATCTGACGTGGAAAGTCATATCCACTTTTTTTGGGATGTAACTGACTGTCGATTCTTGGTTGTCGGGTTGAACTGAAAGTCTGTCGGCATTCCTTCATTGAACTGATTGTCAGGTTCCCTTCATCTGTCGGGTTCCTCTCTTTTCTATTTCATCAGGTTGCACTGTTGTTACTCATCGGGTTCCTTTATCCTTTTTGTCATTGGGTAACACTGAATAGTGTTTGTTAGGATGCTTTGTACTTGGCAATATCAGGTAATCTTGGCGTCGGGTAGTTGTGTGCCCTGTTTATTAGTGTGTTGTAGACCGATGGTGTAGATCATGTTTCTCCTTGTATATACTAATGGAAAAATATAATGCCTTCAATCTCCCCCTTTAAAATTAGTATCAAAAACTGATATGTGCATAATACTAAAGTGTTTAGTATGTACACCATGTATATATCCTTGTCATTATATGACTCCCCCTAACTATATGCACCGATATAGTATAAGTATATGTACATGTATACTTGCCTCTGTACTATACATTCCCTATTCTTTGCTCTTTCAAATGTTTGACTGTACACATCATTTCCCCTTTTATAACTGAATTGTATGTACATATCACTTCCCCCTTTATTCGATACTCATGACAAAAATGTATAACTTATAAGATGCCAAAAATGTGTAACTTACAATGTGTCAAGAATATGTTAGTGGGTGTTCTTGATATATTCAAGCAATTTCTCCCATTTTTCTTTCAGTAGTTCTAGTGCCATGTGCTCTAGCTCTAGCCATGCATGCATATCATAAATTTTGTCTAGGATAGACATTTATGGGGTGGCAATTAGTGCTCTTGCCTCTGTCATATGTTTTTGCAGTACTGAGAGTATCAGTAAGAGTTTTTCTTGAAGCTCATTTACCTCATCTCTAAACTTGGTCTCTACATTCTGAATGTCTTATCTCAATTTTCAAGCTTGCTTGAGATTCTCATTGTGCAATTTTATTGCCTCTTCACTATTCATGAGAATTTGTGCACTTGTATGAAGATCAACATCTATTTGTGCTATATTTTTAGTATACTCCTGGGTGAGTTGATCAAGTGTGCATAACTTTTGTATTAAGGTTATAGCTTCTGAGATTATTGGATCTATTGTGCTAACCAATTTAGAGAGCTTTACCTTTTGCAATGCCACTTCTTGGCTTATCTTTTCTGCTAGCTTGAACTCATATTTCTGTTTAAGTCTTTCTTCCATGACCTTCTCAGCATCTATGTTCTGAGATGTGATTGCATCTATGAGAACCACTCATTGATCAAGCATTGGGGCTGTTTGATCAACATCTACATCTGGTACAATTTGTTGAAGTATGCCTCATGCTATTTCAAGTACCTTTGCCTCTTTTGTGGATTTTTTCAATTTGTCTTGCATTTCTTTTCTCTCACAAAGTCTTGCATACTTTGTCAATTCAGTTGGATCCAATGTCCTTGGATCACAAATTGGAATCTCAATGATTTCATCCATAGTGACTGGATTCTTATGCTTGCTCTTCTTCTTCTTTGATATTTGTGTGGACACAAATGTATGAAGTACCATTGCTATTTCATTTTTTCTTTCTAAACTTCTTGGTGAAGGCTTTTTTGAAGATGCTTCTTGCATTTTCTACTCGGGGTGCACCTGCTAGTTTTGTGAAGATGTCTCTCCATCAACCTTGGGTGTCTCTATAGATTTTTCTTCTATTTTCTTTTCCATCTCATCTTTCTTTTCTCCTTCACTCTTTTCTTTATGCATGTCCTCTTCTACCTTTTGTGCTTCCTCTTTATTTTGATCAGTAGACTTATCTTTCTGATCATCGGTTGCAACTTTTTCCACAGTTGTGTCCTTTGTGTCATATGTGGTGTCTTTTTCTTCTGCATCACCCTTTTCCTCAAGTGTTCTTGTATCTTTTGCAATAGATCCTTCATTACCTTCTAGTATATTGATTGCCTTCATCAATAATTCCATATTGCTTTGTGTACTAGCTTGTGTTGTATCTAGAATGGGGTCCTTCTCATCGGTTTGGTTTTTTTGAGCAGTGACATCTTCATCTTTTTGTATTTTCTCTATAGGGTCTGGTTCTATTATGTCAATGACTGAAGTCTCCTACCATGTGTCATCAGCAACATTCATTTCTTTATTCCTTGTTGTCTTCAACTCTTGTTGTTTTTCCTGATCCTTAAGAGATATAAATATTACATCATCTTCTTTTTGTGGATCCTTATCAGAGTCATAATGTGTGAAGTCTTGAATGTCAAGATCATCCATGACTTTGTCCAAATCTATTGGCTCCATATCTCCAACATTGTCCAAAGCAATGTGTTGAGGACTTGCCTTGTCTTTCTCCTCCTCTCTATGAGGTGTGTCAGTGAGAAGTAATTGTTCCTCATGACTTTTTGAATCTATAGGCAGATCTAGGAGTTGTATCCACTTTGTTTCAGTCATGGTATCCATCTCTATAAACTTATCCTCTAGCACTTTGTAAGCTCTTATCTTGGCTACAAATTTGCTTGAGTGCTTTTTCATTATTTCTTTGATTTCTCCTATCTTAGATTCGGGAGGCAGAAGTGTGACTAGTACCCTCTCCCTTGCTTCTTTTTTAGTTTGTAGAGCATATGACCATTGTTGAGATATTCTGTTACCCATCTCTTTGGGTATTTGGTTGACAAATTCAGTTGCTACATATTTGAATTTTACCATTGACGTGATGATTGTCTCTTGTATCTTATTTTGGTCCTCGAGTTTAAGTGTATCCCATTGTCTAATTTTCTTATCATACATGGTGCCAAATGTAGCAATAGATTCAACAACCTCATCAATTGTTTGATTTCTGAAATTTTTCTTCACTACATTAGGCTCATCCTCTTTAGAATCCTCAATGTTAGCTTTAGTCCTGACCATTATTTTTCTCCTCTTTGTAGGTGCTTGTTTCTCTATTTGCTACTTTTTTTTCTTTGTTGGCTTCTTCCTCTTAAAGGTCCTTACTTGACCTTTCTTAAGAGGTGGAGGTGTATCAGACTTAGTTGCCTCAGAATATGACTTCTTCTCATCTTTCCCTTCACCGATGGTACCTTGTTCATCGGTTTCCTCTATTTGTTCTTCTTCCTCCTCATTAACTGATAGAATCTTTTTAAGGTTCTTAACCATCTTATTCTTCTTGTTGACAGTCTTTTTGATTTCTAGGCCTCTTTTTATCTTTGACCTGGCCTCTTCATAATTGCCAAACCTTGGTTGTTTGCTGTCAATTGGCTCATTGATCAATGCATCAATAGCATTGGTATCTTGATCTATGTTGATTTCATAATCAAGAGGGGCTAGCCAAGCTGTCCTTGGCTCAACCAGTTTTATGTGGGTGAAATTTGTATCCACCATAAATCATATCTCATCCCTATGTTTTTCAATTAGTTTCTTAGGGATCCTTACTCTTTCCATCATATTTTCCTTGAATTCAAGGAAGTATGAAGTCATAATTGAATCAAAGTTATCTCCTAGTGACCTGATAAGTTCACTAATTTGTAGTGTGACTAGATTTATAGTATCCCATTTCACTTTTCCTACTGAAGGAAAGTATTCTTGAAAGTAGAAAAATATACACATGATAAGTGAGCCAAACTTACATGTGTTAGTCTTTGCAGACCTTATTGTGTTCATGTTCTCATCAAGTTGCATTAGTAGGATCTCACATAGATCCATTTGTATGCCCTTTGTCACTATCTTGTAAGCTATGCTTACTGTTGTAGATGCAATGTTGTTAAGCCTGCTTTCCTAGAAGATCTTGTACCCAATTACACATACATTGAATCTTAGTTCTTCGTCGATATGGTGTTAACCTTAATTAAGGCCTCTGTTATCCCACATAGATTTTGTAAGCTTTTCAACTTTTGTCTTGGAGGGATGCTTATGTGCCTTAGGATTTGTTATGCCCTGCATCCCCGTCCCTACATTTTGTGTGCAAAATGTTGGGTCCCCCTTTTTTTTTTTTCTTTTGCCTTGCTTTTTGTGGCAGCTTTGCCTTGTCTTTCTTTTCCTTCTTGTCTTCTTTCTCTGGGGTTTTCTTCCCCGGAGTGTGTCATTTCCTTAGTTAGTTTTTCCCCTCCGGGATCCCAGATCCCGGAGGTTTCCTTTTGGTTGGAAGCTTGATTCCGGACTCTGGGATTCTTTGTGATGATGTTCCTAAGTCTTAGGAATATCATCGTAAGGAATCCCCGGGCCCGGAGTCCGGATGTTTTGCCTAACCTGAAATATCTAGAGAGAGGAGGATTAATTTTACCGCGGGTATAAATAGACTCACCTGTCATTTTCACACTTACCGCGATTAAAATCTTCGAGCACTTAGAGAAAAATAGAGCAATTTTCAAAGTGATTAGCAGAGCAGTTACAGAGAGATTTATGATAATCAAAGCTTAACACCTTCTACTGTTCTCAGACATACGCTAGTGCTCCGTGGTGGTGATCTCAATAGCTTGACGATTCAAAGTTGTTGCAGAGTTCTCCTGGTAATCTTTTCCTTCCTCCGCCTTCTGCATTTTCTGGTTTTTCTTTCGGTTTGCCTTTTTTTGTTTTCGTTTGCTTGGTTGTTCCGTTGTTTCTTTGGCCTTCTGTTTTGCCGCTTGCTAGTGGCTCAGCTCTGCCAGAAGGTTGTCCGCCTTCTGTGCAGATGTAGATAGTTTGTAAATAATTTTTAAACACCCTATAAATAGCATGTACATAATGTAAGTCGCTGTATATTCTTATTTAAGCTTTGTCTAGTTTTTTCTGAGGGAGTCGCCCGTGTGTATATTCATGTATATATGTATATTTCTGTAGGTAACCCTTGTATATCTCCCTCCTTTCCATGTATATACCCCTTGGCTCTCTGTGTATCCTTTCGGGTGGCTCGACGAGCTCGTCGAGTCGCCCTTGCTATTGGTTTTCGGCTTCAAGTTTGCTTCGAGGCAGAAAACCACCTGTTTGAAACTTGGCTCTTGGCCGGTTTCAAACAAGTGGTTTTCTCTCTCCTCCATCAAGGCTGTCAGAGCCTCATTTATTTCTCATGTGCGTAATTACTTCTTTCCAAGCGGCTTTCCCTTTTCGCGCGTTCGAACAGTCGGCTCCGCCGCCAGCGCCATCCCATCCATTCAATGCCAGCGCACGTGGCGTCCACGTGGACCTGCTTCCACATTCTTCTTTACTAATGGTCATTTCTCTGGGCTTCGGGTCCCTTTCCGCCATCCATCCCATGTCTTCATCAAGTGTGACAAAAGTTCCCCAGACCCGGAGATATAATGAAAGATCCTAAGTTTATGTTTTGCTTTTCGGATACTTATGCGAAAACTAACTTTTCAGAAAAAGCAAATGGCGCGGTGGTAAGAACTTCGAACCTCGGAGTTATTATTTTATTTTGATGAATATGTCCTGACGGTCACTTTGTCTTGCAGGTCCGGACTTCATTTTACAACCATGTCTGAAGCATCCGCATCATCTCCTCCCGGAAGTCCGGAGTTGCCATCCACAACCAAGACCAGGGCAGCGACAAAGTCTAAAATAAAGAAGGCCCTGGAAAAGCTGCCCCTCACCATGAAGTATATGTAGGGTGAGGAGATTGTGGGCTCAAAGATTGAGTCCCAGGTAAAATTGTTGACCGACCCCAGTGTCGAAACTTGGGCAGAAATGCAGGCCCTACTAAAGATAATGCATATCCAGCGACAGGCTGGAGATACAATTGCAACCAACGTCGGAGGTTTCGAAATTCTCTGGGCAGCTTGCTTCCCATGCTCTGTGCAGTCTCCAAAGCTTGTTCTTACTCTGGTGACCCACTATAATTCTTCTGTCTGGGCCGTCATGCTAGCACCTGCAGAGCCTACGGGATTCCCCACTCCACTGGTGTCCCTTGACCCAGTTACTTTCCAAGTGGGCCTGGGTATCCCGCAATTTGAGAGGTCCTCAGTGGTTACAAGGACAGAGGCCTTGAAATAATTCAACCAACTAGAGGATGCTGCCCGGGTGTACATGAACATCCACTGGCTAAAGGTCCCAAAGAGGGATCCAAAAAGAATGAAGATAGATATCCCCCGCTCCAAATTCAAGGAAAGCATCCAAATGGGGATGATAGCATTGGCCCAGGTATTTGGGTAGCCCTCCGCAAAGGAATTTGCAAAGTGGATGTACTATTTCCTCTTGGGCATCTCCACTAAGGGAGAGTTCTTCAATTGGGCAACCATTATCTCCAACCACGTTGACTCCCAGTTCCTACAGCTGAATGAGAAGAAGTTCTATATGACTTCTTATGTTTTCTGGGCTTTGGCCCAACAGAGGCCCCACTCCAATGGCCTACTTACAGATGGTGTTCTCGGACTTGGCTGGGGATAGAAAACACCGTGGGACCATTTCCCACAGATCCAATGGGAAGCCAGCTTCCCCAGTTACTGCCGGGTAAATGACTCCTTCGTTTACTACCATTTGCTCATGCCCACCCGGGATGCCGAATACCGCCTGTCTACTGAGGCGATGAAATTGGTTAGTAGTTATGGGCACTACTACATCCAGTTCCAGCAGCACACTTACATTAGAGTCACCAGATTCTCCGGGAAACCCTACTTGTTGCCCAAGCATTGTGGGGACAAGATCGTGCTACTGGAATACTACCGGCAGATGATGGAATTGCATGCCCTCCTGGCCGACAAGAAGGTCCCAAACGTTTCATTCCCAATCTCTTGTGGGAACTACACCTACAATCTGGCTGCCGCAAATGAGGCAGATAATGAGCTTCAAAGTTATAACTTGCAGGAATTTTATCTGGCATGGAAAATTTTTGATCCGCATGGCAGAATTCCAACGGCACTGCCCTGGGCTGCGGACCCCCACCACGCACACATAGAAGACTTTTGGGTAGATCACCAGGATGATATGGATGTGCGCAGCCAGCATTACGATAGAATGACAGCCGGAATGATGCAGGAGCTAAAGCTCCGGAGGTTCCCGGCAGACTTTTCAGATGACGCCCCCACCATAGATCCCTAGTACAAAGAAAAGGGGATCGACAAAATGCCATTAGGGCCAATGAATTGGGCTATCCAGGAGGACCACACAATTGAGGACTTCACTCGAGAAGTGGTCGAGAGGAGTCATGCCTATTTTAAGAAGGCATGCCCCGGGAGTACGCGCCTAGCCTCCCGGCCGATAACAAAAGCACCACCACCGGTACCAAGGTTGACCCCGGGGGCCAGAACTTCTGTGCAAGGCACAGATAAAGGAAAGGGGATAGAGACAACTCCCCCCGCGTAGCAAGTCCCTATTCAATAATAGATTAGGCAATCTATAGCGGCCTCCCAACAAATGAGGGAGCAGTTGATCACAAGGCTTGCCACTCCCCCGCTAATGGCCCGACCAATTCATCCTCCTTCCTCCCCATCACTGACAGCCTTAATGGTGAAGGCGACGGGGGTGGATCCCCTGGAGGCAGTAGCAATAGCCGATGCGGAGCCGCCCCTGATCACCCGGAGGAAGAAAAAGCACATCAAACAGCCCAAGGAAGAACCGGCGCCAAGGGCTTCCCTCCCAAAAGAAGTGGAAATAGTTTCTTCTAGTTCCCCAGAGCCGAAGAAGGAAGCAGAACAAATGGAGGACCCAGCCAGTCCCCCTCCAGAAGAGGAGTTTGACATGTTTGCAGCTGACGAGTTCAAAAATCTGTAAGGGGATGATACAGAAGCGGGGACGGAAGTCCCGAAGAAAGAACAAGAGGTTGAGGACCCGGAAGACCAGGAAGAAGAAGCTGCGGGACAAGAAGAGAAGCAAACAGAAGAAAAGAGGCTAGAACCAGAGATTATCTCTGGGGCCTCAGGAACAGAAGGTCCAGGAATGGGCCAACAACTACCGAGTGAACCAAAGGCATCCGCTGGGGAACCCAGACCTGGAACTTTGGGACCAACCATAACCCGAGCCGCCTCGTTCCCAAGGCCACTCCCGGGGGAAACCTTTGGGAAGGTTATCACAGCGGCCCAAACTCTGAATCTTGGCCCGATACCGCCCCTACTACCAATGGACGAAGAAGAAGAAGAAGAGCAGCAAGAAGAGATCCCCGAAGAAGCCGATCAGGGTCTAGACACATCAATTGACATCAAAGACCAGGCTGAGGAGATAGAAATTGAAGATGTCACTGCAGAAGAGGTTCTAGCAGGGAGGGAAACAGAGGAAATACCTGTTGAAAAGGAGCAGCCGCCACCGGACACCGGGAGAGGATCTGAAGAACAAATTCTGGTAGGGAGGCCACCTCTCCCACCTCCATGGTTGGCGGAGAGAAGAAAAAGGAAAGCCCAATCCACTCCAACAGTCCCTATCTTCCTGGCTGAAATGATGGCCTTGGCTCAGGCCCCGCCAAAAGAAAAGAAGGCTCAGACAGTTCATACCATTCGAACTGGGCCGGGTAGAGAAACAGTTGCGGTGGTGGCAACACCTCCCCTAGACGCCGATGAAGCGAATGCGGATCCCGTGGATTAAAATATCGTAGAGGTATCCTTGGGAAAAAGAGGAAAGCAGGGCGAAGTGGACTTGCTAAAAGAGGCAGCTCGGGCAGTGGAGGCCCGATATGAGAAGGAGGCCTAGAGGCTCAAGGCGAAAAAGGAGAAGAGTGCAAAACTTATGGGGTTGCTTACAGAGCTAGCCTGACCCCTCAACGTCGCCCCTCCGTAGACCTCCACATCAAATTAATTACCACAGAGCGACATAGACTCCTTGCGAGTGATGAAGAAGAAGGCCCTGGCAGTAGACGAATGGGTCACTCTACAAATAGAAAACACCCAGCGTTTCCTAGCAGCCACTCTCCCAGTTTTATATACGGCCCGACAGATTATTTTGCAGGCGGAAGCACTGATCGAGCAGTGGGAGAGTGATGCTGAGAATTACAAAGTGTGGAAGGTAGAGTTTGAAGAGCTCCTCACCCTAGGAGAAGACATAATTTCTAAATTTAGAATTCTGGGTGAGGAATCATTTGATTTCGTAAAGGCTCAGCACTCCAGACTAGACCTCACATTGGAGGTAACCAAGCAACTGGTAGAGTCTTTACAGGAAAAGGTAAACACAATGAAGTATTCTTTTAATTTATACAAGTAATTTGTAATAAAATCTTTCAGGGTTGATCCCCTTGGTACAAATACTTATACCCCCGAGGAGTCAGTTTTGGGGAATTTTGATGAAAGGATGGCATCCTGATATCAATCCCCGGAGGGAATGGATGGAGCCCAAATGGCAAAGCTAACCAAAATGGTGCTTAAGGGCCATGATGCCGCCAGGATGGCAGATGAGTTCCGAAATAATATTCCGGACTTGGTGAAACAAGTTGAAGTGGCCAGACACAGAAGGGCCAGCCTAAGGAAGATTGATGAAGATGGTATTTTCCGCATCCTTCAGGCCTTCAATGATAATAAATAGCCTTGAGCATTCTCTGGGAACTGGGGAAATTTGAGCATTAAGAATTCTTTATTCTTTTGGGGGCGTAAGTTCCTGGATCCCAGAGTTTCGGGTCCACAATTTTATATTCTTTAAAGTGATCCGTGTCCCGGTCCCCGAGGCTGACCGGTCACTTTCAGAGGCCGTTAATAAAGACTGTCAGAGGGTAGTTGGACACATCAAGAGGCATTGTCTCGGTAGTTGGCTTCTGACAGGGTGATCTTCCTGAGGCACCGTTCAAAGGTACACCTGGCACATTGGAGACAGGGTGCCACATTTCTCATTTATGAGGCATGTAGCCTCGGTCCCTGGGGACCTAATTTCTCCTTTCTTTTCTCCGGCTCTCTTCTCGAGGCTGATTCTTTCGATGTATATTCTTGTCTTCTTCTTCTGACATGGCAGACCTATTATGTCTCCAGGTATTTTGTAGGGTGGCGCAGGTAGTATCGGCCCCCAGATATTGTATTTTATTAAAAAATAGTAAAATAGGGTTAGGGTTAGAGAGTTGTATAAATAGGCAAATCGGCCCATTTCCAAGGGTCGGCAAAATTGATGATTTTTTTGTCCATAAAAAATAGAAAAGTGATTTCTGGTTTCTAGTTGCAGAGCTCAATGCTCCATTGTTCTATTCTTGGTAGTTAGATGCTCCCTTGGAGCCACCATTGTATCATGCACTAGTGCTTGCTGGACTAAAACATTTATGAAGAAGGAAGGATTCTTGGCAATGAAGTTGTTGATGTCTCTGCTTCTGAGTTAATGGTATTTCTTTTTTTAATGTTCTGTATGTCCTTCACTCTGATATGTTAAAGTAGATTAACGACCTCTTTATTTCCGCTACTGATAAAATACTAACTGATGGTTGTGTATTTCTTTGGTATTTAGTGTAGTCTTTCAGAATGTTGTTGATGTTCTGCACTTTTTTTAGCATGACTATAGTTAGATAAATGTTTCTAACCCTCCAGGATCTTTTTCATTTTATTTGCTAAGTGTGGAATACTCCGGGAAACCCTTACTATTCTGAATCTCCAGGAGAATGAGTTGAAGTAACCAACTATCCCCCTCGAAAACAATCACCTCTCCCAACCGAGCCCCGCACCATCGTGACCTGACACCCAGGTGCTTGAAGGCCTGGAGGATTTATTTCCCCCAGACAGCCTTTGCAGGAAGAGTTGGCCGATTTCTCCGGACTCCGGAACCAGGTGACAACTTATGACTGTTGGCGGACCCAGTCAGCAAAACCCCGTCAACAGAAATTGGCGCTAGAAGGAGGGCATGAACTCATCCCCCTCCCAAGATTCTGATTTTACACCTCTTGAAGGTTCCCCGAGTTGTATTTTTAGGAGACAAGCCTTTAGTGGAATTGGGTCCTTTTCCTTAGCTAAATTTGAAAGAGTCCTCAGGTCTGCCCCAAATCCTGGAAGGTTTTTCAAACTCGAGCCTCCTACTCAAAAGAAACAGACATCGAATGTCATACCAGCCACTCTTGTCTGGGGATCCACCATATCTCCAGATACCCAAACTTCCCAGACAGTCCCGGGAACAAGTACTCAAACTACCCAGCATATAGTTTCCCCAATGGCTACATATTTTGGAAACACTGGGTCCCTAATGGGCACTTTTCTGGGCATAATCAACGACCTACCCTCCCACCCAGAAAATATTTGCCCATGATATGAGCATTTAAGCTCACGGACCGCAGAAGAACATTTACAGGCATACAAAGATGCCATGAATCGACACCGGATCTAGCATGAATATGTTGTGACCCACATGTTTCCCTTGTCCTTGGGACAAAGTGAGTTGAACTGGTACCTGAACCTTCCCGCCAACTCCATAAACACTTGGCAGGATATGGAAGACGCCTTCCTGGCCGCCTTTTGCGTGCATGTGGACCCAGCCTGGTCCCATAGCCAGTTCATCTCCATCAGAAAAGAACCCAATGAGCCTCTCACAACATTCAACTATAGGTTCCAGCGTGCCCTGAAGAGGTACACAGGCCCTTTTGTCCCCACGCCAGATGTTACCATACAGACATACCTTAATGCGATGGACCCTTTCGTTGTCACCCTCCTCTGGAGAACAACCGCCCCGGGCGACCAGGATACGTTGGCAAAAGTCTACAACCTGGCCTTAGAACTGTCCCGCGGTCTCAATAAATCCCCGGGCAGGATTGGACAGAACACACCTTTCAACATGATCCCCGGCGGAACTGCTTATGTCGGGGGTTACAATCCCAATCTGGCAATAGGTGCCCCTTCGATGGTAGTGAATCCCCCGCCACCTTTGATAGACCAATAGGTGCGATATGTTTACCCCTCCCAGATCCAGATGGCACCGGATCCAGAAGTCTTCCATTGGAATCAACCACAACAGACACAACAAACTCAGACACAGCCATCCAGAGTGCCCTTCTTCCAGTCGTCCGCAGCTGGAGGATTACCGTCCTCGACTCCGGTCAATCCTGCTGCTTTCCCAGGAAGCCAACAACAACAACAACCATCCCATTGTGACGTTAACACTCAGTTGACCGCCGAGGTTGAGTCCCTCCGGCGAATGCTATCCACTCTGACCATGGACATGGGTCAACTGAAGGCTGGGTCTTACGCGCCCCAAAACTTAAATTCCCAGAGGAGAAATATCTTCTCCGGCCAACGAAACAACAATGCCGGGGGAAGAAACTTTAACAACGGGCCTCGACCCAACCAACAACAATGGAATAATAATGCTAACACTAGAGGCCCGCCTCCAAACCAAAACACCAACCAAAATGGTGCTGGACCATCCCATTTTACACCAGTCGCAGACTTCCAGCCCATGACTAATTGGTGTCGGCTGCACGATACAGGTTCGCACAATGAGGTAAATTGTGCCACTTTAGAGAAAGTCATAATGATCTCCCAGCTGGACAGGCAGCAATCGTACGATACCGCTCCCCCAGAACCCCCTGTCCAAGAGCAAACCCATAGTGCCTTCACCTATGATACCATCTTCTTTGGTACTTCCGGGGAAGATGAAGAAGAATATGAACTACAGGGATTCTTTGATGAATCCATTCTGCCCTTTGAGGCCAACGCCTTTACCAACCCACGGACCCCATACAACACCCGAAGCCAGGCGGGTAAAGGACCAGCTTACACGCCTATACCACCTACCAAAGATACTCCCCCTCCCTGGAATAATACAACTGATCGACCTGCCCCTCCAAAAGGTCCTAGCTCTAACCAAGCAAAAGATCTCACGGAGGAAAATCACCAGTTCCCAGGAGGAAGGTTCGATATTATGAAGGCATTAGAGAAGACCACCACCTCCATGACCTTGATGGAGGTTTTGTTAAATTTCCCTGAGCAGAAGAAGTCCCTTCTGAAGCTCTTAGGGAACCCAGAGGCAGTTAGCCGCCCTCCCAAGACCATCTCCTTTGAAGATGCTAATGTGGCCATCTTCTGGGGAAATAATGAGGATCCTCCCTTCCTGCTAGGCCTGAACATTTACGGCAAAAACATACACAACTGCCTAGTAGACTCTGGAGCTTCGGGTAACATCATGCCCTTATCCATTTGTCAGAAGCTCGGACTCCACCCCACCCTGTCTAATGGCGCAGTGATCCAGCTGGATAAGACTACTATAAAAATGGTGGGGGAATTGAGGAACGCCCGGATACACCTTATCCAAGACCCCAGGATAGCCAGCATCATTGACATCCAAGTGGTTGACATCCCAGAGACTTATGGGATGTTACTAAGTCAGAATTGGTCTAAATCCTTAAATGGATACTTTTCAACCGACTTCACCCACTTGTGGCTTCCGTGGGAAGGAGAATCCAATCAGATCCAGGTCGAAAGCGAACCCTGAATGAAACAGGCCCTTACCGAAGTTGGGAGGGTCAATGAAGTACTTTTCTCTGAGTCTTCTCTGGGGGTGTACCGACCTTTTGAAATCTTAACATTTGATTTCATCCCTGGAGAGGATCCCTTGGTATTGCAAAGGGCACAAGACTTGGAAGAAAAGGTGAGAGTTGAAGTTAACTCTCAGGGCCCCACAGCGACCCTTGCCACACTCCTACCCGGCACCTGGTGCCGGTTGCATTACCAAAAACATTCAGAGCACGAGTGTGAGCCATGCCTATCAATCGCTACCCGACAACTTGATATCCTCCAGAGTAAACATACAACCGATTCCCTAGGACCCAGTACTTCTACGGGATGCACTCCTTTGGTGCCACCCACCCAGGAATCACAAACCGAAATGCCTCCAGGGACAAATTCCACTTTCACACTGGTAGTCTGGGAGAAATTCCCCAAGTCTCCCAGCAACAATCCAAAGAAAACTCCCCCTCCCCAGCCCCAGATTACGAGCAATGACTTATGGACCCTTAAATTCAACGGGTCCTGATCCAAATAGGGTTGTGGGGCCGAAGTAGAATTAATCAACCCGTGAGGGAAATCCTTCCTCGCATCCTACAGGTTGCAGTTTAACTACACAAACAATGTCACGGAGTATGAGGCCTTGGTCCTTGGACTCCTATTCACACTAAGGAAAGGTATCACCCGCCTCCGGGCTCTAGGTGATTCAGAGTTGGTTTTTAAACAAGTCCGAAGTCAATATACATGTCATGACAAAAGGCTGGCCGCATACCACAACCAGGCTTGGAGCCTTATTGAAGATTTCAATGCCTTTGGCATTGACCTTATTCCCCGGCGATGGAACTATGTCCCAGATGCCCTAGCTATTTCTGCCAGCACACTTGAGCCGATGGCTGTCTCACGACTCTGGAGATTTTCAGTTGAGATGCTCCCCACCCCCTCCATTCTGTACAATGTTACTCACTTTCAGGTTTTCAAGGACGTTCAACATATCCTGGCCTTCATGGCCAACATTGGTGTTTTTGAGGATCAGATAGTGGAGGAACGAGACCACGATGACACTGGATAGGGTGATGAAGACGATGGGATCATGGACTTGCCCACCAACACTATCCCTAAGGGGATGGTTGCATTGGAACAAATCTTCGATTTAGACCCTCGGGCCCGTGAGAAGGTATCCTCCTCCCCTGAGGGAGGAAAGTTTGAAAAAGTTAACATCGGCCAGCCCGGTGAAGAGAAAA
>MU225739.1:803428-814594 GCA_018584345.1 Thuja plicata | reverse complement strand
CCCAATGGATGCAAAGCAACCTTCTGCACCCCTTATTCTATTGAAGATAAAGGACATTGATCCCCTTTTGATAAAGAGTCTTCAAGAAAGATAGATGGTATATATCCTACTGTTTCTACTTGGAAAGAATTCCCAAGGGAGAAAGAGATTGTACAAACTCAATAAATAATCAGTAAAAACAATGAAAATAATGAATAAGTATGCCAACATAATGAATAAGTGGGAAAAATACATAAGGCATTGAAAACTAGTTTTGTAAAGAAATGCAAACTATGTAAAATATTGGTAAGAGGTGGCAAGATCAAGAAAGAACTCAAAAGTACAAGACCTAAGGGCAAGACCTAATGCTTTGGGGGCTCATCATAGATGGCCTTACCTACATAACTTGCAAAGACATCATAGTTCAAGTTTAACTTTAAAACCAGTCTTTTAAAAGATGGTAGAATTGGTTATGCAACCCCTTTCTATGGTAGAGTCCCAAAACAATGTCTCCATTGGCTGCCACCAAATCAGGTGAACAAGGATGAGAAACTAATTAGATTTTACCTACAAATAAGTTATACGTAGACCTCCTCATAAGGTTACCTACCCACCAGTTTATAACTATGATGGAGAACCAATTCCTGTAAGATATTAAGGTAATATCCATGATCCCAAACCTACAAGATTTATAATTGTATGAGAGGAGATACATATTACCTAATTCTATGACCATGTATATAATTTAATCATATCATGCCTTCCTAACATATGCATTGAACTGCTAATATCAATGTCTATTAAACCCCACCTTGACAAGTTGTAAAAGTGCAATTATACTAACCTCACTGCTCAAATTGACTGGCAATTCAACTACCAAAATATACTTTTAAAAACAAGAGTAACTATAATAATTTCATTATTAGAACATCGAGACATAAACATCAGTCATTATAAAATAAATTGCATATTAAATGAGAATCATTTAATTTTTGGATTTTTCCTTTGTTTTGCTTCCCTATAATCTCGTAGAGGCATATCCATCTCGGCATCGTCATTTCTTCTCGCACCCATCTTGGCATCATCATTTTTTTTCGCCCGTGCACATTATCTTATTGTCCTTTGCAAAGGTGGGCCCTCTGCAATAACAAATAAAAGGGTTAAATTAAAAACATATTATCATAATTGGGGTTAATTTAAAAACATATTATCATAATTGGGGTTAATTTAAAAACATATTATCATAATTGTTACAAGCATTTTAGTACTTTAAAAAATGTAAACGTGACGCTCAAGTTACCTTGTGCAACCGCATCTTATTGCCTAGCAGCTTGAACCTCAACACGCTCATCGGGAACCTCTACATTCCCTGCAACTGCAATACTAAATGTTTTATTAATCCCAACACATTATAATTAAATTATTATTACTAGGCCAAATTCAATTTAAAATGTTTACTTTTATTAATAAATCAATAATCAAAATTTGAATAGAAAATGTATACCTTGAGTACTACAATGCACATCTGAATCGACGCCTCTGTCATGCTCGGATGGTGTTTCAAGATCAAAAAATTGCATTCCAATGTAAATAATTAGTGCATTTATCAACAATATATAAATATATAAATACAAGACAAATACTGAGAAATGCTAATCATTCAATTTAATACATATAAATATAATCACTTTAAAGTTTTAAACAAATATATTCACTTTATGTTGGAACTTAAAATCCAATACAGTAATTGGTAAAGTATTCAACTTGAAATAAAAATCAATTGGCTTATTTATCTCTTTGATAGATCCACCAGAAGAAACTTGCACACTCTTTGATCGGTATCGTTTAGCCACGACTGTATAGCCTTATTTGTAGCCTAATTTCTTTTCCTCTTCTAAAATATTTTTTTTGAACTCCAAGCCCTACATTTTTATTGTCATGAATTTCATAAAAAATAAATTGATTACAATTTATAAATATTTTCATACAGTTTTTCATTTACTATTACTTACAATTCGTGCAGCAAGTTTTTAATATCCACCTGAGCCGAGCTTGTGTTGCCTGTGCTTTTGTTTTCTTGCTTCTGTTACCTTTGATATGTCAGGCAACCTGTGTGATGTTTGAAATATGTTAGATCACATAAGTACAAAGAGTAAATAGTACATAATTTCATTACTAATATTATCACGTACCTTCTATCCTCAGGTGATACTATTTGTCCATCATGTCTTGCGCGTCTCTCAAGTGCATCCTTTTTAAGATTCTCCCACTCATTAATAGAAACATAGGGGGCCGCTCGTAATAAGGGTTGAGTTCTATTTGGGTCATGTAGTTGTCCCTAATATATTTCAAAGTTTTCCCTACTTTCTCAAGGAGCTTAAGTCTTTGAAAGGCGTTGGGTCCAAAAAGTGTAAACATAGAGTCAATGAGTTAATCCTTTAACACTTTATCATGTGATTGCAACCTTTTAAGAAAAAGAAACTGTTAGATTCATAAATGAAGTGAAGCTACCTATTAATATACTTGAAGAAAGGGATGAAAGATAATCTGATCTAGCAATGAAATCAAAATATGATACCCTATGCGTATGGTCAGCCCGAAAATGTGCAAACATTCATCATTAAGTTTTTCATAAAATATATTATTCCCTACAAAATAATAACGAGATTATTAGTTATTGCAAGGGACTGCACAGGGGGTAAGTGCATTACATAATGAGTATAAGATTGTATAGAAAAAGAAAGGATCAATCTTTAAAGTACCTGGAAGCTGGGCTACTCTCATGGGAAGTCCATCTTCAATGTTCATTAGTAATTTATCACACTTATTTATTATTCCCGTACATTCGACATGAGTATATCCAGGAATTTGGTCATCGCCTCCTACATAAAATGAATCCAATATTACAAAATGTCCCCTAAGAAAGAATAGTTCAAGTGAAATAAATACATAATAAATGAGAGAGAAAAAAATGAATCTACTTACCAATAATAGGTGTTACCATCGCATTTGTGGTCATGCTATGTGTTTCCGACATTGCAGCTGGCAGTACCTTTATGGTTCTGATCCTTGTAGCAGGCGGCGTAGTGAACATAGGATCAATAGTATGTGCTGAAAAATAAGATTGTTAAAGCTATTAAAAAAAAAATTGTTCGATCAAAACACAAGTGGAGGATAGAAAATGTGATCTACTTGAACCACCTAGTGAAGTATTTGCATCTGGGGCACGACCGTTGAATTTTTGTAGAATCCTATATAAAAATAACACATACGTATTTTAGTTAATGAAAGAAATAATAGAGCATACTAGAAAAACCATTATTGAACTTTTGTTATAATTAAAAACTACATTGATACTTACTTGATAATTCTGAACATGGTTAGCCAACTCTTCCACTCTCATCACCATTTCAGGAGTCTGAGGTTGAATACCTAACAATCAAGTTAACTCTCTTGAAATTGCATGAAGGAACTTTTGCAGTGCAACCACACGAGCGTCTAATGAAAAATCAACAAGGAATGGATCCTGCTCATCCTTCGGCTCCTCATGGACTACTTGTTCCTTTCCCTTTTCTTGATCAACACTCGTTTGTGAGAACAATATTATTAGAAACTTTATTTAAAAGCAATCCAAAATAATAGTTAATAATAAAACATAACAAAAAATATGCATTAACATTTTTCTTGTATGTGCATTTGTACAAAAACAATGAGTTTTACCTGTTGGGAAGATGAAGTCCCATGAGAACCATCATCATTGTGCATATCATGTGGCTGTTAACCCATTCTATAGCCCTGTATTTCAAAAATTAAAAATCATTGAGACATGTTAATACACGTGTTCTTATGCTAAGTTACTTTGAATAAAAGACAATTATCAAAATGCTTCAATTAAAAGAAGAGATAGTTTTTTTAATTTTTAAATAATTTTTAATGGTGCATAGTGCGTACCACCTCGTCTAGGATAGTGGGTGTTTTTGTATCTATGCGATTCAAATCATAATCGACAAGTAGCTCTTCGCCTCCACGTATTGATTTGACCGCACATAGAAATACGTGATTTCCCTCACGGGCCTCAATTATGCAATTGGGTTGCTTCTTAGTTGACTCAGGTCATGTACTATTTACAAAACCTACAATATTCCCTGATTATTTTGGCCTTCCATCGATGTATATAGCTACTATTTTACTTTGTTCACTGACTTTTTGTTGTATATAATTTGCC
Organism: Thuja plicata; assembly: GCA_018584345.1. NCBI lineage: Eukaryota > Viridiplantae > Streptophyta > Pinopsida > Cupressales > Cupressaceae > Thuja > Thuja plicata. The sequence continues at coordinate 810,390 of MU225739.1, read as the reverse complement.
GCGAGTCCATACCTACACATACTTTTTTTATATCTAACAATGTGCATCCAACTACTGTAACCATATCAAGGTCTGACATACTCCATCAATTCGACAACTTTTTTGTATGAGACCTTTATGCCATCCATGGAAAATAGGCCAGAACCATGTAATGAAGACGGTGCTATGCGATATATCCTCTCTCTAACACAAAAATTAGTGTTTATTGAAGGAAGTACATCAAGGACCCATTTTTTCTGTAGATGTTTGTACCTAAAGGGCACCTCAGAGTTGCCTTTGCTCTCATCACCATAAGAACATGACCCCCCTTGAGAAAGAAAAAATTTCATGCATTTATTGAATTTCTTTATGGTCTTTTGACCTCGAGTCAATCTCCTTGATTCAGACATACTAAATGTCTCACTTTCTTCTTCCATTCCTACAGTTTCCTTGCTCGAGGAAGACAAATCTAAAAAATACCTATTCACTGGTACCTGCACTTCATGAAATGAGAGAGACAGGTGAAAATGAGAGATATATTTTACAAATGGTAAAATACATTACTCTCTATGGGGTGTATTGACTTATACCTGACAATCTATGAGACTATGTGGGATACCAGACAAAAGATAATAGTTATATAGTCAGACAAACATAGTTCACTCCATAGTTTTTATTACATCTTGTGTAGGAAATTATACATTGTTAAAATTATCAATTTATACTTTCAAAATTATCTCAGTCCATTGCAGAGAAAAAAGAGAATCTCCTATGATTTAACATCATTGATGTGCAAGGAAATAGAAAATTATCAGAAGCAAATCTCATTAAATTAACAACATCAGATAACTATTGTGGCCATTTCAGTCGAAGACTTATAATTACATGTAGATAACTATAAAATAATAAAACACCTGGAACAATCATTGCCAACATAATGTGATCCCTCTTTATTGACATCCATCATGGAAGGTTATTGTTGATAGAAAAAATAGGCAACATCAAGTAGACATATCTCATCTCGCCATACTGATTGACATCATTTTCTGCCAGAGAAAGCTTGAGATTTTGAGGTTCTTCTTTAAAGTGTGGCCACTTTTCCTCTATTTCCATAAATGATGAACCATCCATAGGCATTCAAATAATGTCATCTTGACTCCTGCCGCATTCATGGTAATCCATAAATTATGCCAAGCTATTGTACCCGAATAATCATTTCAGACGTAGAATAATGGGGATGTAATGTAGAACCTTGTGAGGCACCTTTTTTGTGATTTGATCATCTCAAATTCTTCTCATATGGCATTCAAGGCATTCTATTACATTTTTGTGTTCTTTATGATAAATAATATGATCTTCGAGACAAAAATCTATTTCTTGATACTCTATTCCAATATGTTTCATAGTGGCACATAATTCTCGGTACAAGTGAGGGAGAACATTTGATGGCAATAACAAAAACTCACCTATCAATCTACAGTAAAAATATAAGTTGTTACTATAAAAAATCTTAATGGTACATGTTTCACCTTTTATAAACTATAATGACATATATGACAAACCTTAGCATACGTGACATTGCTATGTTGGATAAACCATTCATAACCTTCAAATTCACCAACAACAATAAAGCAGAGAGAAGAGTAGATTGGGAGCCTTCTTAAAGGGTCATGTTCACCTTCTCAAGTAGAGGTATTTAGTGGATGATGTCAATGCCATCCTCATCATAATCATCATCATCTTCAGAAACACCAGTAGCACCAGTACCAAATGTGTCAATAATCCATGCATTCATACCATCATCTTCAAATGTGTTTTCTGGCGCGTGATCATCATCTTCCAAGGGATCATGATCTTCAGCTTCAATACTCACACCTCCATGTTCCTCTATATTCACACCCCCATGTTCCTCTGAGATGTGGTGGTCCATATCATGTACTATAGTGGGGGGATCAACCTATTCAAAAATGATGATAATCAAACCCCCCTTCAATGTGATAATCCAACCTCCTTCCATGGTTCATATGACGTATATTAATTGTGAAAACAATATAACAAACAACAATTACCAATGGATAATTATAATCAAACCCCCTCCAATGTGACCATTCTCCCTACAATGTCTCTTTTCTGTTTTGATTTTGATTCTTCTTGTCTTTAAGCCATTACAACTCTTGCATGGACAATAACATTTGTCATTGCCTTCTCTTTGAAAGTTAGACAGCAATCTAGCGATTGTCTCCCTATTTTTATTGAATTCCCTTGTATTATCTGACATGATCCTTAATGTGTATATCTGCAAAAAAATTGGACATGTTGTACTTAATGTTTATGTATGCACATATGGTTTTGATAGAAAATGGTCACGCTATTTTCTCGTGGTGAGAACTCTCTAGTTGTGACAAAAAATGTCAAACAAAAAATGACATGTTACAGTACGTTTTATAAATGATATGTTAATTTGTAAATTTAAATTTAGGTTTTATAACTGTACATATATTTTCTTCGACTCCCCCACATTGTAATCATATCGACAAGTTGATCTCGAATTAATGAACATTGTAAACATACATAAGTGGATGAACATAAATAATGAAGGTACCAGAATATGAGTATCCCCAATTTTCATAATAATATAGGAAGACAACATCCACAACATATAAATTATGGTCTATATTTTGACAGATTTTAAATTGCAAAATAATTAGCAAATTTTTGCCTCTCAAGAACTCCCACAACCATATATAAAATCATAACGAGTCATAAACAACAAAAATTTCATGAGTTTATCAAAATATATTTCCAACATTATATCTACATGAAATTCTAAATAAGTTTCAATATCTAAAATAGCCCTCTGTTAATGACATTTATGCATATATATGGTCCCAACAAAGTAGTGCACAAACTACACAAAGAAGGCATCGCAAAAACATGATTTCTTCTTTCACCATTGAAACAATCTCGACAGCACTAGCTTCCTCTCAAGCCTTGCAGAAGTTGCATGCATTTCCTACATCAGGTATATACGTAGAAGGAGTAGATGTAAATTTGGTTTTGTCAACCCACCAAAAGTATTTACATCCACTATTTCCCTACAATACCAAATCTACATCAGCTCTTCCTAAAATGATTACTTGTCACATTAATTTTAAACATAAAATATAATTTGGATTCCATATCTAGACCTTTTTCCTATTTGAACAAACCCAAAATTGGTGCCCAAGATTACTTGTTGTGTGTGATGTCTGCAAGACACAAGGGCCAACACCACATCAACACATAGGCGCATTGACCGAAGCCATCAACACTATATCGATAATTATTGCACTGTCATTCCAACAAATCATTTTGTTTAGTTGATTATTTTGTTCATTCATAATAACTACAATAAAATCAAAATATTATATTATTAAGTATTATTAAGGGAGTATTACAATAAAATTAAGCATTATTAAGGGAGTATCATTAAATATCACATAGACTAGATATGTTGATTCTGTATACATAATTGATAATTGTATGCATATGTCAGTTTCTACATGCTATGTGTGTTAGTAATAACTGAGAGGGGGGGGGGTGAATCAGTGGGCTCAAAAATTTATCCAATTTAAATTTTAATCCACCAATCAATACTTATCAACTTATTAAGTCCCAACAAGATGCATGCCTTTGAAATACTTGAAACAAATAACTGTCTGTTGGTTTACCTTGTCTGTCTTGTTTCTCCTTGATAACCGATAAGTAGTAAACTGTATTTACCGATACTCAGTAAATATGCAAATTATACCAGTCAATCCATAAATGCATATGCAGAATTTAAAACAATCAAGTAATGAATCATACACACATAACACAAGGATTTTAACGTGGAAACCCTGTTAAGGGAAAAACCACTGGGACCGGTACCCCAAATTTTCACTCTAATGAAGTGAGCCCTATTAGGAGCCAACCTTGTTAAAGGTTACAAACACACTGTTAAGTGTGACCTTGTTAGAGGATTTTCAATACATAGGTTGTCACTAAGTATCTGGCATGTATGCTACCATCCTTGAATCAGTCTCATGACTGTCAATAGGCTTTATGCAAATCTTACTACCATCCTTGAATCAGCCTCCTTCTTAGACTGCCAATAGGCTTTAGGTAAGAACAGTGCTACTATCATGAGTCAACCTTTTGGTAATCTGTTAGGATATACCTCAATTACAAAAGACTGTTAAGTCCTGCTCTGTTAAGAGACTTAATGCTTCAATGGTTAAACTGAAACAAAATGACTTGTTTCTAATGCAACTTAATTACAGATTTTCAGATCTATTTACTTACAATATTTTTCTGATCAATGTATCAATACATTTCCTTTGTACTCAACTTTTTTCTTCTCTGTGATGCTGAACTTTTCTGTTCATCGGTGTCTGCATAATTCTTTAGCTCTCCCTCAGCTTGATTGATCAAGACTGCATGAAGTTCAACCTTCATCAGTTTCTCTTCAGCATCTTTTTATCAGTTCACTCCCCCATGTATCTGATTGATTATAGACCACTACAGAGAATGAATTATGCTTGTCTCTTAAATAGACATGATATTCCTTAATTCTTGGTTCTTGATTCTTGGCGTGAAAAATAATCTAGCCAAATTGATTTATGGCTTTAACTCCTGATTTATCTCATAGTTATCTTCTTGCCAACTATGTAAATCATCTTTAAATCACTTACTTAATTGTGGTCAAATAAAAAAAATCAAACAACCAGTTAAGCCTATCTTTAGCTCTTCCAGCTAGATATTTTGTCATTTTCTGATCTCTCTGTTCTGTCAGTCAACTCTGTAGTTCGTCAAAGGTGACAACTGCCAGTTCCATCGGTGTAGTTTCAGTTAGCTTCAGGAACTCCGTCTGTTGGGCATCATTGGATCTTTCTCGTCTAGCAACACTATTTTTAGCTTGTCGGGCATCCTTTGATTTTTCTTCGTCGGGCAATATTGTCTTCTGCTCGTCGGGCATCACTATGACTTTTTGCTCTGTCTTTACCGATGATGTGCACTCCACTGGTGTAGTCTATCACTTAGTGAATACTTGACTTTTATGCATTGCTGGAAGCATAACCTTTATTCCATTGATTCTATGAAGTCTTTGGCATTATGTGTATGACCATACAGATGATATCAAGTTGACATCAATGACAATAAAAACCATTACCTAATTTAATGTCTTGCATTCTCTTTAACTTAATATAGTCAACCATTTAATCAGTTACATGTAATCAATATCTCCCTTTGGCATTGAAGGAAATATAATATATTATCATACTATACTATTTCTAATAGAATATGAAAAACAATTGTTGAGATTCATCAAATTACCAAATAGTTTGTTTTGATAACCGATAAAATGTCTGACCGTCGGTAAGCTCTATGTGAGCTTAGATTTGATTCTTGTAGCTTTCCTTTTTCTTCTTATAATGTGTTGTGACCTCTGTTGGTGTCAATTTTCTCGTTGACTGTTCAGCTTCTGTGATGTCTCTGTCTTTTGTTTGCAACTTTTATACAAATACTCTCCCTTTGGATATGATCTCTCCCTGTTTGGAGTAATATGATAATGAATAGTTTCTGATGATAGTATGGAAACATTCTCTCCCTTTGACAACAATGCCAAAAAAATATTTTACAAATATCTGACATTCTGTCAACCAATTTCTTCTTTCCATAATATATTCCTTGAATTTCCCTTATCCATTGTCAATATAACAATCTGCTCTAGTGCTTGGTTATGATATATACCTTTCTATATATATAGATGTAGCGTTGAAGTTTAGCTTCTGCTTGCATCAATCATGATTGATATTCTGATAATATATGGTTGATGCAGTGTTCAGTCCTTTTACTGACTGTTAGACATGGGTTTTACCCCTAGTCTTTTTCTTAGGTACTCAAATGTATCCTTAGGCAATGGCTTGGTGAAGATATCAGCCATTTGTTCTTTTGATTGCACATATTCAAGTATTACTTCCTTTTCTTGAACTTGTTCTCTTAATTAATGATACTTGATGGAAATGTGCTTAGTCTTTGCATGCATGACTGGATTCTTGGAAATATTTATTGCACTAGTGTTTTCACAATAAATAACTACTGGTTCTTTGATCTTCATATGCATACCTTCCAGCAGTTGTTTGATCCATGCAATATTTGAGCAGTTTACAGCAGCAACAACATATTCTGCTTCTACAGTAGACTGAGAGATGCATCCTTGCTTCTTGCTAATCCATGTGACAAGTCTATCACCCATAAATAATGCTCCTCCAGTGGTGCTCTTTCGGTCATCAAGATTTCCAGCCCAATCAACATCGGTAAACACTTTCAATTCAAATTTGCCTTCTCTTCTATACCATAAGCCAAATTCCTCAGTATTCTTCAAATATCTTAGTATTCTTTTCACATCAGTTATATGTGATTCCCTGGGGTTAGCAAAAAATCTAGCAACAAATCCTAATGCATGTGCAATATCTGGTCTAGTGTGTACAACATACATGAGTTTCCCTATCATGGATCTGTATAGAGTCTGATTTACCTTTGTTGTCTTGTCTTCCTTTTTAAATTTTCATCTAGTAGCCATCAGTGTTCCAATAGGTTTGGAATCTTCCATCTTGAATATTTTCAAAACTTCTTTGATGTATTTGGACTGTGTAATGAAAATACCTTCACTTTGTTGAATGATCTGTAGACCAAGAAAGAACTTGATCTCTCCAAACATAGACATCTCAAACTCCTTGCTCATCTCATTAGAAAATGATTTGCATAGCATATCATTGCCTCCAAATATGATGTCATTAACAAATATTTCAGCAATCAAAGTGTTAGCATTAGAATCTTCTTTCAAATAAAGATTATTGTTTTCACTAGTCCTTATGAATCCAATACTTATTAGATAGGAATGAAGTCATTCATACCAGGCTCTAGGAGCTTTTTTTAATCCATACAAGGCTTTGTGAAGT
>MU225739.1:742702-760092 GCA_018584345.1 Thuja plicata | reverse complement strand
GCAAAGGCAAAAAGGGAACACTACTGGTCTTGGATTTAGTACAGCACAAGATGAAATCAAATCATCACAAAAGAGAGAAAAAACACTTGAAGCATCTTCAGAAGCTAAGAAAGTTGAAGATACTACATAGGTTATATTTGAACCACCTAAAAGAGAAATCAAGCAAGTTAACAGAACTTGTTATGCATGCAATAAACATGGGCATTTGACAAGAGATTTCAAAGAGGTAAGACCTTTTAATGGTTATTGTTACTCCTGTAATAAGTTTGGTCAAAGGGCTATTCATTGCAGAACAAGTCAAAGAAATCAACCTCAACAAAATCATAGGAATATAAATCAAAGCAATCAAAGAAATCAACTCTCAAGAAATTTGCAAAACATTACATGTCAGATATGCAACTACAATGGACACACAGCAAAGCAATGCAGCATGATGAGCAAGAACATTAGACCTCCTATCATTTGTCACACATGTGGAAAGGCTAGACATATCACAAGGTTTTGTAGATCCAAAACTCAGAAACAAGAGGATCCTAAAAAGTCAGTATTTGAAGAGAAAGGAGAAGTCAATTTTGTCAAAGCAAATGAAGATTCAAGAAAAATATGGGTTGAAGTGAAGAAGGAAAATAATGTTGACAAAGTAGTTGATGCATCCATAGTGGATGCACCCTCTACTTCTTCTTGAATAGACCTTCTTAGTCTAAGGGGGAGCTATTCTAGCTCAGGACCCCTATGCAGTTGGTGTACTCACTTTAGAGTATGCACCTTTGGATTCATGGTTAAAAACACAGATTACAGCTATATGCATTCACGCATTATCTAAATTGGATCGGGATCAAAGTTTGAAAATCTCTATGTATGGTTACAAGCATTAAATGCTACAGATTGTATAAAAAGAAATTTGCGGTCGATCATTTGCACATTTACATTTGAGAGAATATAAATTGAAGAGCATTGGAGCACTAAGACATCAAAGCACGAAGGCATAATAGTTTGGCAGTTGGAGTGAATGGATAATTAGTTTGAAATGGAGCCCTAGCCATCATGCCATTTCATAAATTTATGGAAACCCTACATAAGAAAACATCAATTAAGTATGGTGACCCCAATTGTGTTTGATGTAGCAGAGAGGAAGAGGTTCATATTTAAGAAGCATCCATTCAAATCCATACTAGATGATGTGGAAGGGGCTTTCTCCAAAACCCTGCTTGGTGTTGTTCACGTGGAAGATATCTGCACATACATGTACTGTAAGAAAGAATCATTAGGAGATGATAATATAGCCTCTCATATGGCATCGATGTTAAATAAGGATTTCACATTCAAAGATGAGTACAAGATAACCCTATTTTTGAGTATTCGAATGCACATGAGTTTGAAGAACCAGAATGGGTAAAGATTCTGTTAAGAAGAATTCATGATGATCTTTTCTGGATTGGAGATGTCCCAGTTCACATCACTATAGAACTAATCCATCAGTTAACTGTACTTCCAATGACTAGACCTATGTTTCCCACTGGCAAGGATGTCAAGAAACAAATTGAGCAAGTTTGTTTGTCCAGGAGTGATAGGCGCAGAATGACAGTTAACCCTATCAAGGAAGATGACATAAAACTCTTGACAATGATACTTGGATACAAGTTTCAGCATGCAAGCAAGTTGAATAGTGTCTCTGCTACAACAGTCCTTGCAGCTATCAGAATAGTAAAGGATAACACCCAATACAACCTATGTGAGATCTTACACGGTTGATTGATTGACAATATCATAATCATCAAGCATGACAGGAGAAAAACATTAAGGTTTGGATCTCTGATCATCTATTTGTATTACCATATAGTTGGAAAGGTTGTAGACCTTTTTCTAGACAAAGGAAAACCTACAATGACTTAGATATCTCTTAAAGAAATAGTAGACAACAGTGCAAGAGATGCAATGAATATGGATATAAAAATATTCAGGGTCAAAATGCAAAACAGGTTCAAACTATCTGAGAAGATAGTTGACAAATACAAGGATACAATATGCTTTATGGTAGAGATAGATTGCACATGCATGGAGGTTGTTGAGCCTAGAACTAAGTGGATTCATCCACTCAGGTATGAAGTAGAAGACCATGTGTTAGAAGGACATGCGCAAGTCTTGTTGTCAGCACCCAAAGACCCTAATGAACCTAGATGGGGAACTTACAGAGAAAAGACCGACGAAGTGGATAATGAACTACAACTTGCTGTTAACAAAAGGAAAGCATCCAGAATAACATCCAACATTCTAAAAAATCATGGAGTCACACAAGAAGATTTGGATAAGGGAAAAGAAGCCAAAATTGCACAAGTTAAAATTGAGAAAACTGTTGAAACTCAGAAGAAGAAGCAAAAGAAAAATGAGGAGAGTACCACTGCGCCTACTACCACAATTGATCTAGACACATCTCCATGTTCTATACCTAGCAAGAAACCTAGAGGAAGGAAGAAAGCACCTACAAATCACCCATCCTCAAGGAACACTCAGAGCAAAGATAAGAATGTTCAAACTCCTCCTGAGGTAGGATTTAGACCCAGTATAAATATCTTGAAGAATAGAATTGTAAATGAAGGAAGATTGGATACATTATCAAAAGTTTATGACAAGTATCAAGAAATTGATAAGACTGAGATACATTCTATGGTCATATCTCATATGATAAAGTTTAAGAAATCAGTTCTTGAACTTAAGATAGTGATACTGGATCAATTATGGAACTTGTTGGAGATAATGAAAAGACATGCTATAGAAGAGGACATGAAGATTAGAGAAGAAACTTTGGATACTCTTCTCCCTATCTGTTCACATGATGAGAAGGCTATTTTTTTAGATCTAGTAAAGCCTCATCTTCGTAGTAAGACAAGAAATCTTCAGATTATGAACAAAGAGTATGAGTAGGTTGGAAAGGAGACTGAAAAAGCATTTGCACAAGTATTTATGGATAGACACATGTATCCACCAATGACGCCTACAAAAAAAGTTACCCCAGCTCCTCCCAAACAGGCTACAACTCCAATAATTTAGATTGCGCCCATGACAGGTCCACAGGTCTCAGCACCCACAGTAACAATAGCTTCTGATATAGATAAAGATTTAGAAGACACTATAGTAGTTGACAATGTCAAGATATCCATGACTGCATATGAAAAAGATATGGACAAAGTTGATAAGGCATTTGTAAGCATTGAAGAAATGTGCACTGATGATACCGCCGCACAATAAGATGAAGTTCCCATCAATGATCAAGCTGACATAAATGAAGATACTTAAGATGACATGCAAGGTGACAAGACCTGAAAAAAGAGAAACCAGTGAAGGTTGAATGTGTGGATACCAGCTAGAATACTATACTCTCACCATCCATTCAACCATCCACCTCTTTGTTGTCAAGATTAACTCTTGACTCAGCAAGTTTGGATGCATGGGGAGAAGAAGACCTATTCAAGATCAGCGTCCTTGCCATGGAAAAGGAAAAAGAGAAACAAGTGATGAGGAACCCTTGATTCTTGGAAATAAAGAACATTTTGAATGACTTAGTGCCTACTGATCATAAAGTAGCCAAAGTACAATCAGTTGAAGATGTGGAAAACATCTTATCAAACTTCAAAACACATTTCACTAGCTTAGTAGAATCAGCTACTAAGATTGTAGAAGATGAATACAAGAAGGAGAGACTAAATGAATTGGTAAAGAACTTTACCTTAGATCTGAATTCCTTAAAGATTGGGTAGGCTATATTGAAGGAATTGGTAGATAAAGGAAAGAAAGTCATAGAAAAATGTATGGATAGATTGAAGCTCACCTCTGAGCACACTAAAAAGATAGCAGAAGCATAAGAAATGGTGGATAACATAAGGAAATCAGTTGAAAACTCCACGCAAGATATGAACATATGCAATAATGTCTATCAAGGTCAGCTGGACAAAATTTAGAAGGAAAAACTGGAAATTAGCAAGATCAGAATAAGACAAACTTAGTTGAGGAATGCACTTGCGCCATCTCTAGCAGTTCTCAATGAGAACATCAAACAGATTGATAACACCATACAGACATATGATCAAGGTCCTTGCATGGATCTGATAAAAATGGAGAAATTGACATATGCTTTATGCGGGCATCTTCAGACAGTTGATGCAATGAAAGTCTTTTGGCAGAAAGAGATTCAATCTCTTCAAGTTGTGTACCCAGAAGTTTACATGGAGTAAGTATGTCAAAGACTTATAGTTTTTGCACACCTTTGTCATTAATTTCAAAGGGGGAGTAGTATAGAATGTGTATATGCAGAGAAGTATATATGTATATATCATTAAGTATTATGATATACAGTCATTTTTGTATGAAGTCATTTTGAGTAACTTAGCCACATTCCTTTGTTTCCATAAATGAAAAAGGGGGAGATTGTTGGCAAGTTGACTTATTAAGGAAGCATGACTTATTTTTTTTTATCAATCATGGAAACAAAGTCATACTTAAGTTCTATCATGAAAGGAAAATGACTAAGTGTGAAAATAGGGCAGACAGACAAATATAAAGATCAGTACATCAGCGCACGTGTTAGAGATCACACCACAACATGAGTGCTTAGGTATATACTCTATGGTGTATATACATGCTAGATCTAGATGTGCAGAGTATGAAACATCAGTATGGAAAAGTTACAGGTAGATTAGTAGACCTGCAGTACAGGAAACAGAGCATGGAAGCCGACTACAGTTTTGATGAGCGTGAACGATTTTGTAATGTAATGGCTAAGCACCTTTAGTTATAAGTTTGTATTAATGTAATTAATGTTGTAGTAAACAAAATTAGGATGACTTGTTTAGAAGCATTGTATATTTTGGTTTAAAGGCCGACTAGAGTCTTGTTTTGGGTCGCGCCTATTCAATTGTAAACATATAAGTATGCAATGTAATGTTATGTTACAAGCGTCGATTATTATGTATGAGGAAGATACAGATGAGCAGTATAATGAAGTCAGAAGATGATATAGCTCTTTAAAGGAGTAAGATCATCCGCGCATACACGAAACTGATCAGACAACAGTGTCATTACAACAGTTCATTTTGATATAGTGCATATCAACATTCAGAGGGTTGTAGCCTTCATCTTATTGGGTAGTGAGCCATATACCTTTAATAGGGTTTTGTAAAAGACTCCTAACAGGGTCAGACCTTTAATTAGGTCATTGTACTTAATTTGTAAAGGTTGCTTCTAGCAGGGCAAAGGAACTTTGACAGGTTCATTATATCTAGTACAATATTTGTGGGTACTAATCCCCACCAGAGTTTTCCTCTGATCAAGGTTCTTCGTAATCATATCATGTGTTATGTGTTGTTGTGTTATGTTTCTTTGGATGCACATTTGATATATGTTTAATTGGCTAAAATATAATTAATAGATAAAAACTGATTCACCCCCCCTCTCAATGTTTCTAACAGATTACACAACACAGGCTCCCACAATGAGGTAAACTATGCCACGGTAGAGAAAGTCATCATGATTTCCCAGCTGGATAGGAAACAATTGCATGATGCTTCTCCCCCAAACCTCCTATGCAAGAGCCAACTCACGGTGCATTCACCTATGAGACCATCTTCTTCAGATCTTCCAGAGAAGACGAAGAAGAATCCAAATTGCAGGGATTCTTTGACGAATCGATTCTAGCCTTTGAGGCCAATGCCTTCACCAACCCATGGACTCCTTGCAACACTTAGAGCCAGGCTGGTAAAGGACAAGTTTACACACCGACACCTCCTACAAAGGACATTCCTCCTTGGGACAATACAACTGACTGGCCTATCCCTCCAAAAGGTTCTAGCTCTAACCCAGCAAACGACCCAGCTGAGGGAAGCCATCAATTCCCAGGAGGAAGATTTGACATCGCAAAGGCATTAGAACAAACCACCACCTCCATGACCTTGATGGAGGTTTTGCTAAATTGTCTTGAGTAGAAGAAGTCTCTTCTGAAACTTTTGGGAAACTCGGAAGTCGTCAGTCGCCCACCCAAGACTGTCTCTTTTGAGGATGCCAATGTAGCTGTCTTCTAGGAAAATAATGAAGATCCTCCATTTGTACTAGGCCTAAACATACAAGGCAAAAACATACACAACTGCCTAGTAGATTCTGGGGCTTCAGGAAAGATCATGCCCTTATCTATATGCCAAAAGCTCAGATTCTGACCCACCTCATCTAATGGAGCAGTGATTCAATTGGATAAAAATACTATGAAAATGGTGGGAGAATTGAAAAATGTCCAGATACAGCTCATCCAGGACCCCAGAATAGCCAGCATAATCGATATCCAAGTGGTGGACATCTTAGAGACTTATGGGATGTTACTAAGTTAGAATTGGTCTAAGTCATTGAAAGGATACTTTTCGACTGACTTCTCCCACTTGTGGCTCCCATGGGAAGGAGAATCAAACAAGATCTGGGTTGAGAGTGACCCTTGGAATGAACAGGCCCTTACCGAGGTTGGGAGGGTTAACAAGGTCTTCTTCTCTGAGACTTCCCCCTGGGTGTACCAACCCTTTGAAATCTTAATGTTCAATTTCACTCCCGGGGAGGATCCCATAGTCTTGCAGAGAATCCAGGACCTGGACGAAAAGTTGAGGGTTGAGTTTAACTCTCAAGGTGCCACAGGGACCCCCGCTACACTCTTATTCGGCACCTGGTGCTGGGTACACTATCAAAAGCATTCAGAATTAGAGTGTGAGCCTTGCCTTTTCATTGCTACCCAACACATTGACGCCTCCCAGAACAAATAACATACAGTGTATTCCTCAGAACCTAGTATTCCTACTAGAAGCATGTCTTCAGTGCAATTTCCCCAGATATCTCAATTTCAAACCCCTCCAGAGGAAAACCTCACCTATACGCCATCAGTGCAGGAGAAAATTCCTCCCAAGTCTCCCAAAAGCAATCCAAACACTGCTCCATCTCCCCAGCTCCAGACTACAAGCAATGATCTGTGGACCCTTAAGTTCGATGGGTCCTGATCCAAACAAGGCTGTGGGGCTGGAGTAGAATTAATCAACCCATGAGGGAAATCCTTCCTCGCATCCTAAAGGCTGCAGTTCAACTACACAAACAATGTTATGGAGTATGAGGCTTTGATCCTTGTGATCCTATTCGCATTAAGGAAAGAGATCACCCACCTTCAGACTCTGGGTGATTCAGAGTTGATTGTCAAACAGGTCCAGAGTCAGTATACATGTCATGATAAAAGGTTAGCCACATACTACAATTGGGCATGGAGCCTTATTGAAGATTTTGATGCCTTCGACATTAATCTTATTCCCCGGTGATGAAATTATGTCCCAGATGCCCTCGCTATTTCTGCCAGCACACTCGAGCCCATGGTTGGCTCACGACTCCTAAGATTTTCTGTGGAGATGATCCCCACCCCGTCCATTATAGATAATGTCACCCACTTTCAATTTTTTGAGGATGATTAGCATATCTTGGCCTTCATGGCCAATGTTGGTGTCTTTGAGGATCAGATAGTAGAGGAATGAGACCATGATGATACTGGACAGGGTGATGAAGATGATGGGATCATGGACCTACCTACCAACACCATCCCTAAGAGGATGGTCGCACTTGAATGTATCTTCGAATCAGACCCTCGGGGCTGGGAAAAGATGTCATCCTCCTCTGAGGGAGGAAAATTCAAGAAAGTAAACATCAGCCATCCCGGTGAAGAAAAGATGATACACATTGGTACCTCCTGCTCCCCTAAGGAGAAGGCGAAGATTCTTGTGGTTCTCTGAGGATACATAGACATGATTTCATGGGGATATGAGGATTTGAAAACATATGACACATCTATTATGACTCATACCATCCCCCTGAAACCTGATGCTAAGCCTTTTCAGCAAAAGCAACGACCAGTCAACCCGGTGATCAAGCCTCTAATTTTCCAAGAGGTGGAAAAACTATTGTCAGCCTGGATAATCTTTCTAATCTGGCACACTGCATGGGTTGCCAATTTGGTCCCTGTTAGGATGAAGAGTGGTGAAATTTTCCTTTGCGTGGATTTCCAAAATTTGAACAAAGCCTCCAAGAAGGATAATCACCCTCTCCCCTCATTGGATGAGGTGTTGCAGATAGTGAATAGATCACAAATGATGTCTTTTTTGGACGGGTACTTTGGATACAACCAAGTCATGGTTAAATATGAAGATAGAGAGAAAATGATATTCACCACCAAGAGGGGAATGTTTGCATATTAGAGGATGCCCTTTGGCTTGATTAACGTATGGGCCACATTTCAAAAGGCTATGGACATTGTGTTCGAGGGCCTTGTGAACCAGTGCATAATTATCTACATGGATGATTTGACCATCTTTTCTTGGGATAGGTGTGACCATTCCACCCACCTCACCCAGATTTGTGAGAGATGTCACCGGTATGGAATATCCCTTAACCCCAAGAAGTGCATATTCGGGGCCACCAAAGGGAAGTTGCTCAGGTATATTATCTTTGAGAAGGGTATATCCATTGACCCTGAGAGAGTTGAAGTGCTGCTAAATCTGCAAATGCCCAGTAGTAAGAAAGAGATGTGATCTTTCTTCAAAAAGATCAACTTTGTCCGACGGTTCATCACTGGATTCACCGAGATAGTCAAGCCACTCAATGAGATGATGAAAAAGGATACCAAAATTGAGTGGAGTCCTGAAGCAAAGCAGACATTCTCCCAAACTAAACAAATGATAATAGAGGCACCTGTCTTGGCCAGTCCAGACTACTCCCTCCCATTTTACATTTACTCCTTTGCTTCACCGCATTCTACCGTGGCAGTATTGACCCAAAAGGTCAAAGGGGAAGAATGACCCATAGCTTTCATGAGCTCCCCCTTTAATAATGCCGAAGTCTAGTATTCATCCTTGGAAAAGTAGGCCTTTACTCTTGTTCACGCTATGAAGAAATTCTAACATTATATTCTCTGGAGCAAGCTACATGCTATCATCTCAGACCAGGATATGAAATCTCTGCTGATGCAGAGTGAACTAGGTGAAAGATGGGGGAAATGGATGGCCATCCTCCAGGAGTATGAATTGGAAATGCAACCCATGAAGATAGTCCGAGGCCAGGGACTAAGTCGAGCGATGGCAGAAGAGACTCCCCACATAGAATGTCAAACTTACACCATGGAATCTATCACTTGAGACTCATGGTACACTGACCTAGTGTACTTATTATTGAACAACAGATGCCCGGAGGGGTTACCTCCGAACAAATGTTGTGCCCTGCGGATGAAAAATGCTCACTTCATGATTAAAAAATCTATGCTTTACCACAGGAACTATGAGGGAATGTACCCTTGGTGTATTGATAGAGACCAAGATAGTTAAATGATTGAATAATTCCATGGGTAGTTTGGAACCGGGCATGGCTCAGTCGATGCCACTGCCCATCAAATCCTCCAGGCCAGATATTATTGGCCCTACATATTTAAAGATGTTTACACTCACATTCAAAAGTGCCATACTTGTCAGACTGCGGCACATCATGAGCGTAACCTAGCTATGCCTTTACAACCAGTTTTTGAGGCTAGGCCTTTCACCCAATGGGCATTTAACTTTATTAGGGAAATCAACCCCAAATCATCTACCAACCATCGATATATCTGAACCTTAACCAATTACTGTACCCGGTGGTCTGAAGCCATACCTTGCAAAAATAACACGGTAGACATAGTTATTAAATTCCTAGAAGAAAACATCGTCACAAGATTCAGAATGCCCTTCACTATAGTGTGTGACAATGGTTTGGCATTTTCTTTAGCACAACTACTTGAATGGACCTATAACCAGAAGATCACTCTGAAGTTTTCCAGCAACTATTACCCCTAGGGGAATGGCATTGCTGAATCAATGAACAAAAATTTACTTGAAGTGATAAAACACCTGCTAGAATAGAATCCTCAGGATTGGCACCAAAAGCTGAGATTCATCCTTTGGGTGGATCACATTTAGATGAAAGCTACCCTGGGAATGTCCCCATTCCATTTGGTTTATGGCCAAAACCCAGTGTTCCCAATCAACTTACAGATCTTAGTTTTGTAGTTTATGCAAGAATTCAACAACTGGGATAATATTGTGGAGGTTTAGCTCTTGAATCTGGTGCGGATGGAGGAACAATGTGATACAGCCCTTGAACATTTCATGCATCACCAAGCAGTGGTAAAAAGATGGTTTGACCAAAGAGCCCAATACAAGGCCTTTTAGATTTTGGACTTAGTCCTGTTGTGGGACAAGGCCCAGGAAAAGAAAGGAAAACACACCAAGTTCCAATGGCTCTGGCTCAAACTATACCTAATCTCAGAGATCTATGGGGAAAATACCTACCACCTTAATACCATGACTGGAGAACTTGTCCCGTTGCCCGTCAATGGACAGTTCCTCAAACATTATTTCGAATGAGGCTAATTTTCCCAAAGTTGTATTTTATGTAAATTCCCTTTCTTGTAAATATTTATTTCCTAGTGCCTTGTTGGGAGGTACCTTGCTTTGTAAATAGTCTTTTTGGGTGTCCTCTGGGACCGCCTTTTTTCTTTTGTTGTCTTTTCTTTTCTCGTCTTCTTTTCAAATTTTGGCATTTTTCTCATCCTCTTGTGAGGATTGGTATGCTTCACATAATATCTAGTCTCCAGGATGTTGCCTTCAACATGACGATGAACTTAAGAATATATTGTTAGCATGATGGAATCGGTCTGGTATCTGGAGTTATTTTACAAGTTTGGTGGTAAATTATGAGTAATCTTCATCAGATTTATCCTTGGAAGTCTGGTAGTTAGTGAATCAAAATTAAGGAACAAGTAATCAGACACACCGAGGGTAGATCAGTAGCACTAGTTAATTGACCCAAGTCTGAGCTTTTAAAAGATTCTTTTTAGATCTAGAGTTTTCCTCTCCCATTAAGCATATTAAGGTGGGTGGAAGGGTGAAAGAAGTACCACCATTAAATTTGGCTAAGCCTAAGCTTGATGGTGAAAGAAGTACCACCCTCCCGCCCAAAAATTAAAAAGAAAAAGAAATGGATGAAACTCCGGTGTCCGGAAGAAATGAATGAATTTGATGACTTTGGGGTTTGATATACTTAGTGCCTCCTCTCTACTTCTCCCAGAGGTCATCGGCTTGATTTCCTTCCAAAGAACACACTTCACCACTAATGAAAGGACCACAGACTAAATCATGTATTACCGGATTTTCTCAGACTTGTTACTCTTTATAAGATGCTTCGAGTAAGGATTTGTTCCAGTTTTGCTAACTAGAGATTTTGTAGTTCTCAAATACACCAAGGCATTCATCCCAGATAGTCACCATTTGTTATGCCTTGCATCCCCATCCCTACATTTTGTGTGCAAAATGTTGGGTCCCCCCTTTTGTTTTCTTCTTTTGGCTCTTGCCTTCCTTTTTCCTTTGTTTCTTTGTTTTCCTTCTCCGGGTTTTCTTCCCTGCGGTGTTGGTTTTTCTTTTTTTTCTTGTCCCTTGGGTCTCTGGGACCTGGTCTCAGAGTTGTTCGTTCCTTGTCCAGGAACTAGACTCCAGACTCTGGGATTCTTTGCTACGATGTCTTATTTTTGTAAGAGGGTATGGTCACACGGAATCCCTGGCCCGGAGTCTAGAGATCGGCTTGTTCTGGAGTTTGCAGAAGGAAAGGTGACTTAATTTTCACCTTAGGTATAAATAGGAATCACCTGTCATTTTCACAATTACCGCGATTAAAACACTTAAGGGATTTTAGAGCGATTTCAAAGCGTTTTGAGCGAGATTAAGTGCAAAGTAATTCTGAGCTATTCTGAGTAATTGCGGTTGGTTTTTGGTATTGAGTGGTGATCATTTGGAGGTGGAAGCTGCTGTAGAACATTCAGAGTGCCTTGCCTTCCTTGCTTCCTTTAGATTTTTAGGTTTCCAGAGAAAATTACCTTAAAATGTTTGAGTCTTCCACATCTTCACCACCTCGAAGTCTGGAACTTCCTTCCACGGTGGTCACCAGGGAAGTTGTCAGATCTAAAATGGAGAGGGCCTTAGAAAAATTACCTCTCAGCATGAAGTACATAAAGGACAATGCCATCATGGGATCAAAGATTGATTCCAAAGTTTAATTAATTACCAACACCAGCGTTGGAATGTGAGCTGAGATGCAGGCCCTGGTTAAAATAATGTATATTCAGCGAAAGTCTGGGGATCCATTGGCAATCAGCGTCAGGGATTCCAAGATTCTCAAGGCTATCTGTTTCCCATGCTCGGTGCAGGCCCCCGATTTGATTCTTATTCTTGCAGCACATTACAACTCTTTCATCCAGGCCGTCATGCTTGCAGACCCAGAATCGACCGGATATCCCACCCCCATGGTATCTCTTGATGCTGTAACTTTTTGGGTAGGGTTGGGGATCCCTCAGTTTGACAACCCTATTGTCATTACCAGAGCTAATT
Source organism: Thuja plicata (assembly GCA_018584345.1). Taxonomy (NCBI): domain Eukaryota; kingdom Viridiplantae; phylum Streptophyta; class Pinopsida; order Cupressales; family Cupressaceae; genus Thuja; species Thuja plicata. The sequence goes on along the minus strand of MU225739.1, from coordinate 747,625 downwards.
CCTTGGTGCAATTTCAGTAGTTGGAGGTTGTAGCCTGGCAATACATGAACAATCATTGGCTCAAGACTCCAAAGAGGGACCCCAAGAAAATGAAGCTAGAGATCCCCCAGTCTGAGTTTAAAGAAAGTATCCAGATGGGGATGATAGCACTATCCTGGGTCTTTGGGAAACCACATGCCCAAGAATTCATAGGGTGGATGTACTACTTCTTGCTTGGCATCACCATCGGTGGGGAGTACTTTGATTGGGCCGCTATTATTTCAAACCATGTAGATTCCCAATTCCTTCAAGTGGCTGAGAAGCACAAGTTTTATATGACTTCTTATGTTCTCTAGGTCCTAGCACAACAATGACCTACCACCAATGGGTTACTCACAATAGGTGTACTTGGGATCACCCTGGGTCAGAAGGCTCCCTAGGACTATTTCCCACAAATCCAATGGGAGGCTAGTTTCCCCAGTTTCTACCAAGTGAATGACGCCTTCATCTACTACAACCTGCTCACACCTACCCGGGATGTAGGATACTACCTCTCCACAGAGGCAATGGATCTAGTCAGAAGTTATGTCCATTATTACATACAATTCCAGCAGCATATATACATAAGGGTAACAGGCTTCTCCGGGAAACCTTACTTGTTGCCCAAACATTATGGTAACAAGATAATTCTCTTAGAGTATTGTAGACAAATAATGGAGTTGAATGCATTATATGCCTTAAAGAAGGTGACAAATATTCCATTCCCAATCACTTTTGGGAATTACTCATGCAGTCTGGCTGCAGCCAAGGAGGCAGACAATGAACTCGAGAGCTTGAATCTGGCAGAATTTTATCTAGCACGAAAGAACTTTGATCTGCATGGAAAAATTGCACTGGCAATTCCCCGGGCATCAAAGCCCCACCAATATCACATGGATGACTTTTGGGAAGATTTCTAGGATGATGTTGAAGTTTGAAGCAGGCATTACGTCTGGATGACCATGGGGATGATGGAAAGATTGAAGCTCTGGAGATTTCTAGATGACTTCTCAGACGCCAGATCCACAATAGACCCCTAGTACAAGGAAAAGGGGATTGATAAGTTGGCCCTCCTACCGGTGGATTGGAATGCCTAGGAGGGGCCCACCATTGAGGAATTTAGTCTCAACATGCTTGAGCGTAGCCAGGTATACTTTAAGAGAGTATGCCCCGGGAGTACCCGCAGGGCTGTCCAGCCGGTACCAAAGCTAACCCCTGGGGCTAGATATTCTTCACAAGGAGAAGATAGGGGAAAAGAATAATGGAGACTCCAATTGTGCAGGAGACCCCAATAAAAGATCAACTAAAGCAATCAATAGTGGCCTCTCAGCAGATGAGGGATAATTTAATCATAAGATTGGCTACTTTGGTGCTCATGACCGAACCCATCCATCCTCCCTCTTCCCCTTCACTATCAGCACTAATGGTTAAAGTGACAGGAGTAGATCCGGAAGAGGAGTAGGTCCTAAGGGATGCGGGGCCTCATTTGGTCACCAGACAGAAGAAAAGGCTTAATCCAAAGCCAAAGGAAGAACCAGAGCTAGGGATGCATCAGATCCCACAAGTAGAAATCCTTTCTTCTGACTCCCCAGAGATGGAGAAGGAACCAGAGCCTACTCATGTCCCAGCAAATCCTCCCCCTCAGGAGAAATTTGATGATGTTTTTAGAACTGCCAAGTTTGGGAATTTGCAGGGAGGCATTAAGCAGCCGGAGGCTGAAATCTCAGAGTAAGAGGAAGCTCCAGAACAAGAACCTACACGGGAGCAGGAGGAACAGATGATAGAAGAGAAAGGGATAGAGCAAGAGATCACCTCTGGAGTCCCAAAAATATAGGATATAGGAATATTCAACCAACAAAAGAAAAGTGAACAAATGGCATTGGCTGGGGAAACTGGACCCTCGAGAACAACCGTGACCCCAACCGCCGTGTTCCAAATGTCGCTCCCGAAGGTAACATTTGGGGAGGTAATCACTGTGGCCCAAATGTTAAACCTTAGCCCATTGCCTCCCCCACTACCTAAGGATGTACCAATGGAAGAGGAAACCCAAACAATAGAGGCTGAGGAAGAACATGAATAGGAAGAAGAAGAAAACCTCAGGGAAACCAACGAGGACCCAAACATTGCTGAAGATACAGATGGTGGGGTGAAAGATAAAGGTACCACCGAGGCAAATATTTCTGGTGAGATGGAAGATATAGGGGAGGAGCCAAAAGAGGCTCATACTACTGAGGGGGCACAACAGGATATTGGGGAGAATTTACACTAATAGGTTTTGGCTACAAAGCCACCTCGCTTGCCACAGTGGTTGGTGGAGTCTTGGAAGAGAAAGGCCCCCCCATCAACACCCAGAGCCCATCTTTATTTTCCAAAGATGATGGCTCAAGCACAGGACCCATCAAAGGCTAAGAAAGCCCAGACAGTTCACACTCTTTGAACTGAGCCAGGCAGAGAAACAGTCACAGTAATCTTGACACCTTCCCCAGATGCAGATGAGGCAATGACTGAGGCTGGAGATTATGATATCACAAAGGTGTCACTGGGGAAGAGGGGAAAATAGGGTGGATTGAACCTATTTAAAGAAGCATCCAAGGTAGTGGAGGCTCGCTACAAAAAGGAGGCTCAAAAGAACAAGGTAGAAAAGGAGACAAATGCAAACCTCATAGGGTTGCTGACTGAGTTGGCCCATCCCATTAGCATTATTCCTCTAGGGGATTCTACGTTAGATGTACCACTTCCACAGAGTGATATAGACTCATTACGGGCGATGAAGAAAAAGGTCCAAGCGGTTGATGAGTGGGTTTCCTTGCAGTTGGGAAATGTCTGATGTTTCCTGATGTCCACCCTCCCAGATCTATATGCAGCCCGCCACATATTACATTAGTCTGAAACCACCATCAGCATATGGGAGGGGGACATCAAGAATTACAAGGCATGGAAGGTTGAACTAGAGGAACTCCTTGGCCTCGGAGAGGAGATTTTTTCCGAGTCTGGAATTTTGGGGGAAGAGTCATTTGATTTTGTGAGGACCTAGCACTCCAGACTTGACCTCACATTGGGGGTAATCAAGAAACTGGTGGGGACTCTGTGGGATAAGATCAATGCAGTACAATATTCTTTTAATTTATACAAGTCTTTTGTCTCGAAGGTCTCTGGAGATGATCCATTTAGCACTGACACATGCACGCTGGAGGAGTATGTCTTGGGGAAGTTTGATGAGTTAATGGAGTCAAGGTATCAATCCCCAGAGGGAATAGATGGAGCTCAAATGACGCGAATAACTTGCATGATACTTAGTGGTCATGATGTGGCAAAGATGGCTGATGAATTTAAGGGAAATGTTCCAGACCTGGGAGAACAGATTGAGGTGGCCAAGTACCTACAGGCCGGCCTTAAAGACATCGATGAAGATGGAATCTCCCATCTCCTCAAGGTCTTCAATGACAGTAATCAAGAGTAAAGGTTCTCTAGGGGCCAGAGAAAACCTAAGTGTTTTTGTATTCTTTATTATTTTGGAACATAAGTTCCCAGAACCTGGAGTCCCAGATCCTATATTTTGTATTCTTTCAGTGACCCGTGTCCTGGTCCCCATGGCCGGCTGGTCACTTTCAAAGCAGTTAATAAAGGTTGTCAAAAGGTAGATGGCTACATCAAGGCACGCTAGATCGGTAAGAGGTTTTTTGATAGATGGCCTTCCCAAGGCACTGCTTCAATGTTACACCTAGCACATCAGGGACAGGGCACCACTTTTCCCATTTATGAGGCATGTAGCCTTGATCCCTGGGGGATCAAACTTCTTCTTTCTTCTTCTCGGGTCTCTTCTTGAGGCTGATTCTTCCATTCCACCTCTCATCTTTTACTTCTAACATGACAGGCTTATTCCGTCTCTAGGTCTTTTGTAGAGTGGCGGAGGTAGTACCGACCACCGGATAATTTATTTTATTGCACAATGTAACATAAGTTAGGGTTAGGGTTAGGTTGAAGGATGTGTATAAATACTAAGTCTGGCCCCATTCCAAGGGTCGGTGAAATTGATGATTTTTTAGTCCATAGTAATAGAAGAGCAGTTTTTCATTCCTCAGTTGCAGAGCCCAATGCTCCATAGTTTAAGCTTTTAGTAGTTAGATTCTCCCTTGGAGCTACCATTGTACCACGCACCAGTGCTTGCTGGAAGAAATGTTAATGAAGAAGGAAGAGTTCTTGCAATGATGTTTTTGGCATTCTATCTTCTGGGTTAATGGTATTTGATGCTTTGTGTTCTTCATGTCCTTTGTTCTAACACTTAAAGTAGATTAACAACCTCCTTTCCTTTTCTACTAATGAAATATGAACGGATGGTTGTATGTTTCTTTGGTATTTAGTATCGTGTGTTAGATTATTGTTGATGTTTTGAATGTTCGGCATAACTATAGGTAGATGAAATATTTCTAACCCTGCAGGATCTTTTTTAGTATATTTGTTAAGTGTAAGTATGCTTGGAGAAACCTCACCTTCATGAATCCCCGGAGAGAACGAGTTGAAGATAACCAGCTATCCCCCTCAAAAATAGTCACATCTCCCAACCGAGCCCCACACCGTCGAGACCCAACTCTTAGGTGCTTGGAGGCCCGAGGAATCTCTTTTCCCTAGACAACCTTTACAAGCAAAGTTGGCTGGTACCCCAGTACCCGGTGACAACTTACCTCTGTTGGCAGAGCCGGTCACAAGAGTCCCATCAATAGGAACAAAGGTTACAAAAGAATGAACCCCATCAACTAGCAGGGGATCCCACACCACTCACTACTCAAAGGATCTCTTCTAGATTACACATCCCTCAGTAAGGTCAAAGGGTAGAATCTCAAGGCAACCATCCAAGAAGTAATCACACATGATAAACACAAACAATCAAAAAATGACCAAACCCAG
>MU225739.1:702716-725259 GCA_018584345.1 Thuja plicata | reverse complement strand
GATTTTAGCTAATAATCATTTGAGATTTAGGAATTTAAATGTAATGTCAGATTTATGCAAATTTGGGTTTTCTGCATTTGAAACTTAGTCGATTAAAGTCAATTAGGAGAAGAATTTGCCTAATACAATAGGACTTCAAAGATGAGAAAATGCACCAAAATTGATTAGGTTGTTAGGTGCCAATTTTGGGGTGTTACAATATGAAGGAATATTATTAGGATATTCTACCAAGAGCAAAGCTTACAAATGTTTGAACAAGTCTACTAAAAAAATTATAGAAAGTGAAAATTTAAGGATTGATGAATTTATAGAGAAAAATAATGAGAATAACAAGAAGGAACCCGAGGAATACCAAAGATTTGTATATGTTCAATCTGAGATTCCTGATACCTTACCTAAAGCACAAACTGAGAAGGACGTTGAACAAAGAGAACTACCACCGAATGATGAAAATGAAGAATTTCCACCACCTACCGAGCTTGGTCTAGCTAAGTATGTGAGAAGACACCACTCACCGAGAAAGATTATTGGAGACAAGAATGCTAGAATTATGAAAATAAGCAAGGTAAGAGATAATAAATGCTTAATTTCTGAATTAGAGCCAAGAAGAGTAAAAGATGCATTGGCTAATGAAGAATAGATTAAAGATATGAAAGAAGAGATAGATCATATAGAAAAGAATAACACATGGACCTTAGTACCGAGACCTAAAGATAAAAATTTTATTGGTACATAGTGATTTTTAGAAGTAAACTAAATGAGCATTTAGATGTAATCAGAAACAAAGCAAGACTGGTTTGCAAGGGGTATGCACAAGAATAAGGTATTGATTATGGTGAGACTTTTGCACCTATTGGTAGATTAGAAGGAGTTAGAATTCTACTAGCATATGCAGCTTACAAAGGATTTAAAGTTTATCAAATGGATTCCAAGTCTGCATTTCTTAATGGTATTCTTGAAGAAGAAGTCTATATTGAACACCCTGAATGATTTGTTGAGAATACTCACAAGGACATGGTATGTAAACTGCACAAGGAACTATATGGTTTGAAACAAGCACCCCGAGCATGGTATGAAAGGTTAAATTCATATATAATCAAGATTTGATTTCAAAGAACAAGTGACAAAAGTAATGTGTATATGAAATGTAATAGTAATAATAAGATTTTGATTTCTGAAATATTTGTTGATGATATTATTTTTGGAGGAAATAACACATTATGCAGATCTTTTTCTGAGGAAATGAGAAATGAATTTGAGATGTCCATGATAGGGGGATAAAATTATTTCTTGGACTATAGATTCTAGTGCAGGGCACTCCTGCAGTTTATGTTTTGAAGTTATTTTGTTTGTAATAAGGTGTGAATCCTTTGGATCACCCTGGTGTGTGTGTGTGTGTGTGTGTGTGTGTGTGTGTGTGTGTGTTGGTCTATTTTGTAAGGTGAAGGACCCTAAGGTAGGTTATAAACCTTAAGGGTGCCTGAAACCATGTAAGACCAAGTCTGGTCTCTTTTTGGTTATTTTTTGTCCTTAGGATAATTTTATGTTTTGAAGCCTTAGTTTAGGTTCTTGGCATGTTTTATGTCTCTCCTAAATCCTTGGAGGTTGGTAGTGTTGGCATCTTTCTCAAAATGGCAACTTTTAAACAAATGTTGCTCAAAAAGTTGTCTTTTGCAAAATGTTGCATGAGCAACTTTTTAAAATGTTGCTTGAGGAGTTACAACTCGATTTGAAATGGCCAAACCAACTTATTGGAGAATCTGTAACACCAAAATGATTCTATTTGATGTCCTTATGCCTTCTAAGGAGGTTAGAAGTCATAATGTATGGATTTTGATGTTCATAGAAGGAGATAGAAGAGTTTTATGAGTCATTTTATGTGTGTACGGCCTGGTATAGATTCATTTGGGGAAATCACTTGAAGATCTTTGTATTTATTTGAGTTACCTTACAATTTCAATTGGTTTCATCCATTTTTGTGAAGTTGCATAGGAGTTAGAGGAATTTATTTAGTCACTGTCTGAAAACCCTATTTTTCTAGGTCTGTACAATAGATGTGACCCTAATTTGTGATTTATCTAGTGGATCTAATCGGCCACTTGGGAAATACAAGTTAGGGCCATGCATTTTAAGGTTCCAAATACTCAGAAGCTTGGTGTTTTTTCTATGATTTTTAAGACAAATCCCTAGGCTAATTATCTCAATGTAATTAGCCTAGTTTTTTAGTACAGTCACATACATGTGAGTTATATGGTTGGAAGGGTAAAAACAATGGTGGATCTAGGTCATTTTTGGATAGAGGTAACTATCCAAGCCCTTGTACTCACTCGGTGAACCCACCTTAGACCACTTGTTTAGTAATCCAAGCCTAACCTAGCTAATTAGGCATGTGATCTTTTCAAGAGTTTAGTGGTGTTGGAATAGAGTGGAGTCCTCAAGCTTTGGATATTTTCAATACTCCATAAAGGGTATCTAGAACCCACTTTAGTTTGGAAATATCCTTCTATGATAAAGAGTTATGACTAAAAAAATCCGTTGGACAGGACTATAAGAGATTCTAGGCCTGTTAGTGTTTGTCTATCTTTAGTTCTTAAGGACTAAATCTATTGGTGGATTCTCAATCCTTGGGGTTTAAATAAAGTTTATCATCCCTTGTATTTGTTAGTTAGAGCCTTTGGTGAAGAGTTTCACTCTTAGGCTTGAGCTTACCTAGGTCTTCTTGCAGTTCACTTTGCATCAGGTGGTATCAGAGTAGGCTTAAGACCTTGGAAGAAGTGAAAGATGGGTGATAGGATAGAATACCCTCCAGGAGAGGAAGTTCCCACAATAATCACTAATGTGGAATTGGATAAAATTTTCTAGGAACAAATAGCCAAGAACATACCTGCAGAACAAGCTCAATTTCTCGAAGCTCTTGAGAGAGTTGGAAGGAGAGATAAAAAAACTCACACATTCCCATGTTTTGTGGGAAAATGAACCCTGAAGAATGTATGATTGGGTAGAAGCTTTGGAGAATTGATTTGAGGGTGCAAATATCCCTGAATATTAGAGGGTCAAGGTGGAAAAATCCAAAATGAAAGGCCCCATCTAAAGTTGGTGGAATTTTCTACAAAATGAGAGGATTGAGGAAGAAAAGAACCCTATCTCAACATGGAAAAGGATATTGATGGAAATAAAAAAAATAGTTTGTACCAGAGGACTATGAGATCACCCTCCATAAAATGTTACAAAATCAAAGACAAAAAGACCTTGATGTGAGTGGGTACACTGAAGATTTTCATAGAATAACCTTGAAGGCCAAAATCCCTGAGAGTGAGAAGCACAAACTTGCAAGGTATCTCAATGGATTGAAGTATAGCATTCAAGATGAAATGAGTTTATTCAACCCTGAATCAGTACATAAGTGCTTTCAAATGGCATTGAAGATTGAAGAAAAGAAAAAGATGAAAGGAGAACAAAACAACATAGGTAGAGGGAGTAATTTCAGAGGAAGAGACATGTTCAATGGAAAAGGTCCATTCCAAAGAAACCAAGGAGAGTTTACTAGCCAGGATTCAGAAGGAGAGAACAGTAAAAGAGGCAACTTTAGAGGTAGGAGATAAAACAAAAAAGGGAGATTTGGTGGAAGAGGACCTAGTGTCTTCACTGGGAAATGTTTTAATTGCAATCTAATTGGACACCGATCCTTTAGATTCCCTGAGAAGAATGGAACGCATAGACAAGGAGGGGATAGAAGAATACAACTAACCCAAGAAGATGATATTCATAGTGTGTCCTCTTACCACTCTATAACTTCAAGGCCTGCAAATCCAGAAAAAGGAGAATGCCTCATGATGAAAAGGACACTCCTAAGAGTACCTACTACTATAGAACCACCTCAGAGGAAGTCATTGTTCAGAACAAGCTGTACGGTGAATAACAAGGTATGCAAAGTTATAGTTGACTCTGGATCCACTAATAATATTGCATCTAGGGAGTTAGTTAAAAGTTAAATCTGCGTGTAATCCCACACCCTTTCCCTTACAAAGCTTCTTGGTTGACAAAAGAGAAACAACCCATCATCAATGAAAATGTTTGGGCAAATTTTAAGATAGGGGAGTATATAGACAGAGTTTTATGTGATATCACTGAGATGGATGCATGTCATTTGTTATTAGGAAGACCTTGAAAATTTGATGTAGATGCCAAACATGATGGAAATTATAATGTGTATAGCATAGTTAAGGATGGTGTTGAGTATGTGATGAATCCACTCCCTGATAGTGAGAAAGAAAAACATGTGACTAGTAGTGTCTTACATGTAGGAGAAAAAGAATTCATGAAGGTGCTAAAAGAAAAAGGATACACCTTATTATGCATTCGTATTAAGGCCTCATAAGATACCATTGAAAGAGCCAAAGGTCAAGGCCCCCACTAAGGATATAGGACCCAAAGAAGTCAAAGCACTGTTAGACTAGTATAAGGGTATCATATCTGAAAGTACACCAGAGTCCTTGCCACCTGAAAGAGAAGTGATTCACTACATAGACTTCATACTAGGGGGCACCCTCCCAATCAAAGCATCATACAAGATGACCCCTAAATAGAATCAAGAGATAGCAAGGCAGATTGAAGAATTGTTGTCAAAAGGTCTCATTAGGAAAAGTGTGAGTCCTTGTGCAGTCCCTGCAGTCCTAGCACCAAAGAAAGAAGACACATAGAGACTATGTATGGATTCTAGGGAAATCAATAGGTTAACCATCAGATATAGGTTTCCTATGCTTAGAATAGAGGATTTGATGGACTATTTAGGGGGTGCAAGCTATTAATCTAAGATAGATCTCAAGAGTGGTTACCATCAGATAAGGATTAGAGGTGAAGATGCATGGAAGACAACATTCAAGACCACAAAAGGCCTCTATGAATGGATTGTGATGCCTTTTTGTCTCTCCAATGCCCCAAGCACTTTTATGAGACTCATGAATGAAGTGTTGAAGCCTTTTCTCAATAAGTTTATTGTTGTATATCTTGATGATATTATGATTTTTAGCAGGAGCAAAGAAGAGCACCTCAAGCATTTAGACATGGTGATGAGGAAACTCCATGAGGAACAATTGAAAATAAACATAGAAAAGTGTGTATTCCTTCAAGAATAACTCCTGTTCTTAGGTTTTGTGATCTCCAAGAACAATCTCAAGATGGATCTTTCCAAAGTTGAAGCCATCCTCAATTGGCCATCTCCTACTACTCCTTCAGACGTAAAATTTTTCCATGGTTTGTGTAGATTTTATAGTAAATTCATCATAAATTTTAGTGGCATATGTGCTCTCATTATCAACACTATTAAAGGTGGAGGAAAATGCATATTTACATGGAATAATGAAGCTAATGAGTCCTTTGAGTTGTTGAAGAAAAAGATTGCAGAGGAACCTATCCTAGTCCTACCAGATTTTCACAAGGTGTTTACAGTGGAATGTGACGCAAGAAATAAAGCCATTGGGGGAGTTTTGATCCAAGAAGGGAGACCAGTTGCCTTTTTCAGTGAGAAACTCAATGAAGCTACGCAAAAATACTCAACCTATGACTTTGAAATGTATGAAATGGTTGAATCACTTAGGAAATGGAGGCATAATTTTCTTCCCAAGGAATTTGTGGTCTTTACTGATAATCATGCACTTAGATTTCTGAATAGACATGAGAAACTTTACAATAGACATGTGAAATTGATAGAATTCTTGCTGTCCTATACATTTTATATCAAGCATAAGAAATGGATTGTGAACAAAGTAGCTAATGCCCTTAGTAGAAGACACTTAACCATCCAAACCATTCAATTGGAGAGTTTTGGGGTTCATGCCATGAAAGATATGTATGCTATGGATGAGGATTTTGAAGAGGCTTACCAAATTTACACTAAGATGACAGATAGATACCACACTGATTTCTCAAAATTTCTTGTGCAGGATGTTCTACTCTTCAAAGGTAGTTTATTGTGTGTCTCAAAAGGATCCATGAGGGAAAAAATTATCAAAGAAAAGCATTGTGGAAGCTTAGCTGGTCACTTTGGGGTGGATAAAACACTGGAACTTGTTAGAAGGTTCTACTACTGGCCCAAGTTGCAAACAGATGTCAGGAGCTTTGTGGAAGGTTGTTCAATTTTTCAACAAGCCAAAGGGAACATTTCCAATGCAGGGTTATACACTCCTTTACCCATCCCTTAAAAATATTGGGATTCAGTAAGTATGGACTTTGTCCTAGGTCTTCCAAAGACCAAATCTATATTTAACAGTATCTATGTTGTAGTAGACAGGTTTTGAAAGATGGCACACTTCATTCCTTGTAGAACAACTCATGATGAATCTCACATAGCAGGGTTATTCTTTAGAGAAGTTGTAAGAATTCATGGACTGCCACTGTCAATCATATCAGATAGGGATCCTAAGTTCTTAGGACATTTTTGGAGAACACTATTGAGGAAACTAGGGACCAATGTTTCACTGTCATCTGCATATCACCCAAAGTCTGATGGTCATACAGAGGTTATAAATAGGTCCCTTGGAAACCTTTTGAGATGCCTTACCTAAGAACATGCAGCCACTTGGGATGCCATCATAGCCCAAGAAGAATCCTCACTCAATGTTTCAGTCAATAGGAGTACTGGTTTGACTCCATTTCAAATTGTATATGGTACTCACCCTAGAGGGTTATTGGAACTCAGAGACATCAAAGGCATAGAAAAAAGAAGTTCCCTAACAAAAGACTTTGCTGATGTAATGAAGAACATCCATGAACAAGTGCAGAGCAAACTACAGTGTACCATAAGGAAGTATAAGGAACATGTAGACAACAAGAGGAGAGAATTACACTTCAAACTAGGAGACATGTTGATGATTCACCTCAAGAAAGAGAGACTAACCAAGGAGAAATATACAAAGCTTATGATGAAAAATATTGGCCCTTTCAATATTTTGAAGAAATGTGGCAATAATGCCTACAAGATTGATCTACCTTCTCACATTGGTTTGTACCCTATTTTTAATGTTGCATACATCTATGATTATAAAGGTGTTATTAGCACTGATGATCTTGCATGTTCTTCAAATCCTCCTACACTCCAACCACTCAAGGACATGCCCCAAGGAACTCCTCCTGAGATTGAAAGCATTATATACAAGAGAGTGAACAAGAAGAATAGGAGGGCCACTTAAAATGAGTACTTAGACAAATGGAAAAATTAACCCATTGATGATGCTACCTGGATGACCCCTAAAGAAATTCAAAAAACAAGCTATACAATGGAAGATTTCCCAACTCAAGAGAATCGAGTTACTTTTTCCATGGGGAGTATGGTGCAGGGCACCTCCTGCAGCTTATGTTTTGAAGTTATTTTGTTTGTAATAAGGTGTGAATCATTTGGATCACCCTAGTGTATGTGTGTGTGTGTGTGTGTGTGTGTGTGTGTGTGCGTGCGTGCGTGTGTGTGTGTGTGTGTGTGTGTGTGTATGAGTGTACATAGAATACCTGATATTTCTCATGTAGTTGGTATTGTCGGAAAAATTTTTACCGATCCAAAGGAATCACACATGTCGAGAGTCAAAAGAATATTTAGATATCTAAAAGGAACTCAAGACTTCGGTCTACTATACAAGAAAGGAGGAGATTTTGAGTTGAAGGTATACAGTGATGTTGATTGGGATGGAAACATTGATGATAGAAAAAGTATGAGTGGATGAGATTTATTTTTAGGAGAAAGACAAGTGACATGGGTGAGTAAGAAACAAAGTTCTATATCACAGTCTACTGCCGAGGCTGAATATGTTGCTGCAACTATGAATTATGTAAACATTGTATGGATAAAACAATTACTTGAAGGTATGCAAGTGGAGATTACAGATATAGTTACCATTTTTTGTGATAATACTAGTGCTATATACATATCAAAGAATCTAGTGATGCCTTCTAAGACCAAGCACATTTCTATCAAGTATCATTACTTGAGAGAACAACTTAAATACAAGCAAGTGATGTTGGAGTATGTGAATTCAAAGGAGTAGTTAGAAGATATATTTACCAAGCCACTACCAAAGGATTCTTTTGTCTATCTCAGAGGTAAATTAGGGGTCCTACCCCTATCCGATATTCACTAGAGAAATATGCATGCTGCATCAATTCTAGGATTCAATAGAATATCTATTTTGTGATTTTATGCTAGTGTTCACACTTTGGATGATGCTTAAAGTTGTGAAAAGTAATTATGTATGCAATGAGATATCAGTACATGCAAGGTATAATCCACTGCCTGAAAAAGTTTTCAGGAGTATGAACCTTTGGCATTGTTGTCAAAGAGGGAGAATAAGTAATTGATGAATACATAGATTGAGAGAGAATGATTGAAATATGTTAAAGGGAGATTGATGTTAAAGAGAGAAAGATAAATGAACACAGAGGGATAACAAGATCAAACAACTAAGAGGGATAAAACATAGAACATAGACATCAAAGTATGCCATCATCAATTGAAAGTGTTGCCATCAATGGAAAAGAGGGAGATTGTTATTCAACTGGTGGAGATGATGATGAAGACCAAGATTAGAGGTATACAAGGATTTAGAAAGGATTACATCAGTTGTTATTTTTTCATTGATGTCAAGCAATTGGTTTTTGGTTCATATTGAATTTCCATATATTTTGGAGTTTGATTTAATTGGGCAGTTAATACAGATTAGACAATAATAAGTTCATATTGATATAGTTGTTTTGTACTTTATATTTTAAATTATCAAGTCGGTAAGAAGATTGAGAAAGTCGGTAAAGGGAACTATTTAGTTACCGAGAAGGATAAAGACTATCAGTAAAAAGGACGTGTTTTTCGGTAAGAGACACCGAGACACTAAGACACCGAGCGAGTTAAGATACCGAGTTCAGAAGCTAGTTACTGAGTGGAACAATTATTATAAATAAAGATAATAAAAAATCTAATGGAAAGCCACAGTGATATGGAAGATTCCATGGATGAAGAAGTTAGTTACAAATATCTACGTTCATGAAAATTCAAGGTGATCATCTATGGTAAAGATTAAGCAGAAAAAGTGATGATACTAATTCCAAGAAAAGTTCAAGTCCTGAGGAGATGCTAAGAGGTTCATTGAGTATCAAATTCATTGACTCAGTTAAAAAGTTTGATCTAATGGTTGAGAGTGATTGAAGAAAAACCTAATCAAGGAGATTAAGAGGCAAAATAGAGTCTATATAAAGGATGAAATTGAATGATTTAGAGAGGCTGGCAAGTTGAAGTGTGGATGTTCTACTGAGTGAAGTGGTGAAGAAAAAAAAGATAAATGAAAGTTTAGGGTAGAGACAGATGAAGTATTAATGCCAATAGTCAAAGAGAACATAAGGGATCTGATCAAGCAAGCGGTATTTATAGTTTTACAGATCAAATTATACATTGTTTCTTATTAAAATTTGTAGCATAGAAATCTCTTAACCGAGTGGACTTAACAGTCTTTTTGAAAAATTATTGTGAAAGGTGACATTCTAAAAGAGTGTTCAAAGCCCTTTAACCAGGCCACTCCTAATAAGGTGAAGATCTTAATAGATCTGAGGTAAATCCCCTAACAAGGCCACATTTAACAATGTGCATTGTAATCTTTAATAGGATTGAATTTTAAACGAGCATACTTCAGAAGAGTATTTTCATTTTGTGGGTGACAATTTCCAAAGAGTTTTTTCCCAAATTGGGTTTCCTTGCTAAATACTGGTGTTATATGTGTTGCATGTTTATTGTTCGTAATATTTACAAATCTCTTAAGTTATTTCTGATTTGGTTATTGTAGAAGTTTATCTTACCGAGTTGAATCAAAGTTTAAGTTGCAAGAGTTTAATATTCACTATTTTCTAATTCATCCCCACTTGTAGTAAACCAACAATATCTTCTATATTTTTGCATATATTGTTAGAAGGCCAAACTTGCATAACATTGATGGCTTCTTCATTATTAACCATTTAATTGAATCCAATAAATTTACTCAAGTCAAGTGCACTACCCTAGGCATATATTGAATGTCTTGGCATTTTCTCATTTTCTATTAATCACACTACAATGTTCAATGCTTTTCAAAAATTTCAGGTGTGCATATAATTTTATACACCAAAGAACTTAATCTTCACTTGGACTAGTTATGGCTTATCCTTGCCATTTCATTATAAGGTAGGGAATAATATTTATCATGACATATATTGGATGATTTCATGTGCTTACGTAATTAGGAAAAGCGAATAGAACAATAATGGAGTGGAGTTTTAGTTTACATTTTTCAAGTTCTTTGAGGTTGAAGGTTTATTGATGGAAAACTCATGGGATACAATTATGGGGTTTTTTTTTTTGGTTTTTTTTTCTTTCTTTCTGTGGAAAAAGATGAAATTGCACAAATATCTAACTAGGGTTGTGGATGAGAAAAATTGGAAAAATGAAATTATTTTTAATATTTCAAGGATTTGTTGGAGAGTTCGTAATAGATATAATCAATGAAGGAAATTAAAATATTTTTATTTTTAGAGTTTTTAAAGGTAAAATCAATATATTTTAAGCATTAATGATAAATAAATAATTGATATCTAATGAAGAAATATATAATCTTATGTTGAAAATGATTTTTTCTTTAGTATCTAATTTTGTCATGGAAAAATACAAATGCTTCTTTATTTTAAGAGTAATTGTCATGAAATTTGAGACTGGTTTTGGTAATAGAAAAATTCTTAAAGTTGAATATTTTCATGTTGTCAATTATGGATCATTGTTATATGAAGAAATAATTTGATAACATTCGATTATGATTAGTACAGACAAGGGTCTTCAAATTTTGAAAAGCTCAATGAGTTTATGGTAGAGTGGATTGAGGAAGCAATATGTGAAGGGTATATCAATTGTATGAAAAAGTAAATATGGAATATGAATAATGTTAAGAATATATCAAGGAAGAAGAGAGAAAATTATTAGAAGACCATTTTTCTACTGCTACTTTTATTTCAAAAAATGATGGATGAGAGATTTTGCCCCTAAAGATGGACATTTTAATGCACTTTGATATTGATCTAGTATTTGAAGATTTGGATTTTTATGGTTTTTTTATTCAAATTTCAATGCATTTTTAGATGAAGGCTTAATCTATTTGAAATAAATGGGTGAAAAGGATAAAAAAGAAATGTCTGATGAACATATCATTATCAAAGAATTTTTTTTTATTTTCAAAATTAAAACCTAGAAAGTGAATAATAGGTGATAAAATTTCCTTTCCAAAAACTCCATCCTTTCCCAAAAGATAATACTTATATTGAGTTAAGGATTGACTTTTTAAAAGAGATATATGATGAGAATCAAATAAAATATGTGGTGATTACTATTCATATATATGCATGACAATTTTAGGACATTGTAAGATGCGTTAAGGATGCATGATATATATGCTTAATGGAATGGTTTCTAGTTATAAAAAAAATAACAAAAATGAATGCATATAAATTCATTTATGCACAAATTTTCATTGTAGGATCATTCTTATTTACTTAAATCATGTATGTTTGATAATATTTTGTGAAGGATTTCAGGATATGAAATATGTTTGATAATATTTTGTAAGGGATTTTAGGATATGAAATATCATAGCTAGATTTCCAACTCACAAGAAGAGGTTGTTGTTTTGTCTAGCCTATAAATGTTATTTTTGTAATGCATTTTGTTTCCCCCAATTCCCTCTTCTAATCTAACATTTATTCTATATTATTTTGTATTATGTTTCCAAAATTCCAAATTGTGGCATTTTGTTATTTGTGGTGTTGTATTTTCTAGGCGAAGGCTTGTGTTGCCACATTTGTCAGTGTACTAACATTGCTTTCTCTCTTTGCCATTTTGGGCACTACTGAAAATGATGATAGAAGAAAATTTTACGTTGTTCACACCCTCAAGTCCATGAAGCCTGACCAGTTCACTTTGCACCACCACTGGTATGCATCACTGCTTGACCAGATTGTGTAAAAATTATTATTGCAAATGAAAGGGTCATTGGGGCCCAAAAACAATTGATGGGCACTTTTAAACTGCCTACCATAACTGTTAGTTTTGCAGTTGGAATAAAAATCAAAGCCTACATCAACAACATCGTCAATAATGCCATCGTACACACATAACATCCACGGTTGTCAGAGCTGCTATGGCTATTTTAAGTTTCTTGGGCTTTGCCAACAAAACGGTTAGGGGATGGCTCCTCATGCCAGGTTGGCCATCTACAAAGCCTGCAAGGAAGAACCTCCTTTCTTCATTTTTACAATTTATTTCAAATTTCTTATTTTTAATTTATTTTCCTAATTTAATTTTTATTAATCCTAGATTGATCTAGTCACATTAGTCTCTAATTCTTGTAACTGCTAAATAACCGATTAAAAGCAAGTGCTCCCAATGGATATACTTAACCTTGAAACTTGAGGTCAGAGCAATCTTTTGGTTTTCGCATGTATTTTGCAATTTGTTATACAGATTTTTTATATGAACAAATACCAACTTATATAACTTGTTATCAATCTTTTCGTTTTCTCATATTTTCTACAATTTATTATACAAATTTCTTATATGAACAAGTACCAATTTATATAACTTATTATATGGATTTATGCTTTAAAAAAATCTTTAATCTTTATATGACTTAAATTATGATGGATATAAAAAAATATACTTTTATTAATTTATGCATAAAAACATAAATAATTATTATCTTTAAAGTATATATTTATTAACGTCAAGTATAAATTTATTTATTTATTTTTAAATATTTTTTAATAAACTTTAAAATATATGTAATGGAAATATAAATTAATTGAAATGAAATCGTTGAAACTAAGAAAAGCTTTTTTCCTTTATGATTTTAGAATACATTGGATCTAACATTATTGTCCCGCACCCACTTTAATTTCTTCTCACAATTGTGGAAAATTATGGAAGTTAACTTTAGTATGTCTTTTCACGTGTGATTCGTTTTAGTGCATCTTTATACTATTTTTTTATGAGGCTTACATAAAGACAAGATTTTTAAAGAAAGACTTTATCAACTATAATATATTTTCCAAAAAATTTCCACATAAACTAGTATATATAAGATTAAATAGTTTGATTGAAAAGTATTAAAGATTTTAGATTATTTTTAGAACAATATTAAATAATGTGTATAATTGTTTGTTGTATATATATATATTTTTATTTAATTTAAATTTTTGAAATGTAATGATTGATTTAAAAGTGGTATTATACGTGAAATTTATTTATAATATTTTATAGTTTAAAAATTTTCAATATTACTTTTAGATTTATTTTTATAATTTACAATCTACTGTACCTTGGATTGATTAAGGATAAAGGAGATAATGCATCCATAATCATGAGTAGACTCTAGTGTCCTTTCAAGAATATCTTCCTTTTGCTAGTGTAAACATGGTAATTTTATATCTACTTAGCTAATCATCCTTTTTATTTTGACCAACTCACACTACGTAAGTCTCCAGTTAGGAATATTTAACTTCTTATCTCACTTCATATGTGATTGAGAAGCATGTGCTTATCTTTTGATAAATTTATTTCACACACTTTAAACATACTCAAACACTTGTCAAATGAGAAAACATGTTTTACATATTTGGAGGGGAAGTTATTCATTGAGTCGTAGCTTCCTACCTCTTCTACCTTTCCTATATAAATTTACAATATCATATTATATGATATTTATGTTTTTTTGTGTATAATTTATGCATGAGTGAAAGGATATATTAATGCTTCTTTCATATTTTAGCTTCTAGAATTTGGTATCAAATCCATGATTACATGTCCCTTCTTTAATCAACATCACTCGAGTAATTATTTCTATCATTGAAGTATCATGGAGTCTGATGTAGCTTATTGAGCAGGTTAACACGGTGGGGTGGAAATGAATGACTAGTGAAATATAAAATTGTGCACAAATAGGGGATAGATCAATGGAGGGAAAAAATAGAAGTGGTAGTTGTGGAGAATTTGAGAGGATTTAATTAATATTTTAGATAGCAAGAGGAGGGTTAACTAGTTAACAGATTTTAATCCACTTAATGAAAAGTGAATTAAATACAAAATTAAAATAAAAGGGACATTTATTTAATTTTTGGGATGAGAATAAGGAATTTAAGTGAAAAATAATTAAATTATTCATCTAATGTGGACATTAAAATAAATATGATTAAATGATTTAGTCTAGAAATATAATAATGAATTTTTAAATAAATACTAAAATGTTAATGCTAGAATGAAAGTTGAATAATTAATATTTATTCTTATGTGAACAAAAAATCATAAGTGTTTTTTCTGAACGGACACACCCACAAAGTCTAAGAGAACAGAGTTTAAAACAAAGAGAAAATTAACAATATAAAAAATACACTATGTACAACATCTATGTATTCAACCTAATTTCAATAAAAAATTATACGTAATATTAAAAAATAAACTATGTACAACATCTACGTATTCAACCTAATTTCAATAAAAACTTATACACAATTAAATATGGTTTGGCTATTGTTCTTCAAGATTTGCTTGTGTAGATGTTTTTGTGTCCAACATTTGAGATCACACTTTATGATCCATTATGAGGAAATGAAAGTTAGAAAAGAGAACAAAAACAGATTTTTTTTTCATTCTCTTTTCTCATGTTTTAATTTTTCAATGATAGATTATAGAATAAACACAAAAACACAAAAACAAGAAAAGCTCCATAGAGTCAAATCTAAAAAAAAGCCAATATAACAATAGCCAAAACTTTATAAAGCGTAAAATTTTTATAGATGTAATTCTTTTAAGAATCTAATAATGAATAATTATATTACACATCAGTCTCTACTAGAAAGTAGGTAAATTATTGTCCAGGCAACCACGCGGAACTTTATTTTCGTCATTCACGTGCAAGAAAATGTACATCCTCAATTTAGATAAAGATGAATACAGGGACCCAGAGTGGAATGCATATGACTAACTTTGTTTCTACCACACGGGTTACTCGCAGGAGTAGCCAAAGGATATAGCTGCCTCCAGCAGTCCCTACAAAACTCTCTCTGGATTTCATTCATAGCTACACAAGCTTTTTCTCTTATATTCTTTCCTCTCTAAGAATGGGGAAGGCCTGTCTTGTTACCTTCTTATCGACACTGCTTTCTCTCTCTGCCATTTTCAGCACTGCTGAAAATAATGATGGAAGGAGGGCTTACATTGTTCACATCCTCAAGTCCATGAAGCCCCAGCACTTTACTTCACACCACCACTGGTATGCTTCAATGCTTGACCAGGTCGTGCAGTCAGATCCTACTGCAAATGAGATGTTATACACATATGACACTCTCTTGCGCGGCTTTGCTGCACGCCTGAGCAAGGCAGAGGCCCAGGCCATGGAGGCCTTAGACGGCTGCTTAGCTGTCATCCCCTCCTCCCTCAACAAAATTGCCACCACGCACACCCCTGAGTTTCTGGGTCTCTCCTCCTCCTCTGGATTGTGGTCGCATTATTGTACATATGGCAAAGATATCATCGTGGGCATGATCGACACGGGAATATGGCCTGAAAGCAAGAGTTTCAGTGATGAAGGTCTCGGGCCCGTTCCGGCTAGATGGAAAGGAACGTGCGAAAGCGGGCGGGCCTTCGATTCTTCCAACTGCAATATAAAAATCATTGGAGCTCGGTACTTCTACAAAGGCTACGAAGCGCAGAATCCTACTCCTATTAACGAGACCCTGGAATACAAATCGCCGAGAGACAACGCTGGGCATGGCACCCATACTGCTTCCACCGTGGCTGGCGCCGCAGTTTCCGGGATCAGTTACTTCGGCTTTGCCAACGGGACAGCCAGAGGGATGGCTCCTGAAGCCAGGTTGGCCATCTACAAAGCCTGCTGGGAAGACGGTTGCTATGACGCGGACACCGTTGCAGCCATGGAACAGGCCATTTCTGACGGCGTCGACGTCATTTCCATTTCAATTGGCTCACAAGACAGGGCATTTTATGAAGACAACAGAGCTATTGCAGCTTTTGCGGCCGTTCAAAAGGGTGTTTTTGTTTCTGCCTCTGCTGGAAACAATGGACCTTATTCGTCTACTCTTGGAAACGCGGCGCCCTGGATTACAACAGTGGGTGCGAGCAGCATTGACAGAGGAATTCCCTGCATCTGTTGTTTTGGGCAACCAAGAGACACACAGAGGCACTTCCACCTACAGCCTAGTAGATGATGCAACCATACAACAGCCATTGCTATTGGTGTATGTATCCACCAGCACCAGCACAAGCTATTGCCTTGCTGGCAGCCTCGATCCTAAGTTGGTTAAGGACAAAATTGTGGTCTGTGATCGAATAACTTCCTATGAAGAAGTGGCAAGAGCAGGGGGAGCAGGAATGATTGGTGCAAATGATATGCGTTATGGGTCACAACAGCGCATTACCAATCCGCACACTCTGCCGGCTATCAGCGTGAGTTTTACGACTGGAGAGAAAATCAAAGCTTACATCAACAGCACCGGGAATAATGCAACGGCTACTTTGAGTCTCAAACGATTGACGGTTGTGGGAAAGGAAACAACTGCTCCTATTGTGGCTGCGTTTTCCTCAAGAGGGCCGAGTACAGGGTATCCGCAAATTCTCAAGCCGGATATGATTGCACCGGGTTTGAGCATTTTGGCAGCATACGCCGGAGAGTTGCCCTACAACATCATTTCCGGGACTTCCATGTCGTGTCCTCACGTCAGCGGCATAGCAGCGCTGATAAAAGCCATACATTCTACATGGAACCCTGCCGCCATCAAGTCTGCGCTCATGACGTCATCATACTTGAGTGACAATGGAGAGCAGCCTATAAAGGACTCAAATACAATGAATGAAGCCAGCCCCTTTGCGTTGGGCGCGGGTCACGTGGATCCGATTGCTGCAGCAGATCCAGGGCTTGTTTACGACATGGTACCCCAAGATTATGTCACATTTCTCTGCTCTCTCAACTACACCGACCAGCAAATTGCTCTTCTCACAAAGGGACCAGTTTCGTGTCCCAACTCCAGTTTGGAAACCGGCGATCTCAACTATCCATCCTTTTCTGTTGCGATGAAATCGGGGAGCAGCTCCGTTCAGGTAAAGAGAAGAACAGTGACATATGTGGGTATGTGGGTACAGGGGCTAATGCAGTGTACCAAGTGAGTGTGAAGAACCCTAAGGGCGTTACAATAAGCGTGGAACCACAAATGTTGAAGTTTGGAAAGCCCTTGGATACTGCCAGCTATAGTGTAAAATTCGAAGGCGCCATAGCTTCAAGCAGTCACACAGCTGCATTTGGAGAGATAATGTGGAAATGCACCCAAGGAGGGTCACAGATTGTGCGAAGCCCAGTTGCCGTAAGCAAATGAAGCTTGAGGGCTACTCTTTCACCATATTAGTACCGATTAAGCATATCATTACTATAATATTTATAAAATATTTCGTTGCGTACTTCTTACAAGTTAGCTCACAAAGAGCCCTTCTCATATGTACTGGCATGACTATATATATATACTAATCTGCCCTTTATCATTTTGGAAATTTTTTCTATTTGGTATTCGAATTGCGATCTTAGTTCGCACAACTGGTAAGGCTTTCCACATTGTTGTTTGGGTAAGAGGCTTAAGTTTTACCTACAAATCTTTGCTCTCCTTGACCTCTTTTTTCTAAGCGATATTTTCCAACAGTTCTTGTGCGTGCACAGTGTTTTAAATGTTATATGCAATGGCTTCGAGGGTAGCCACATCATCTACATCTGCTAACGTTCCTCTTTTCTTTGATGGATGACTATTCACTATTTCTAAATGCCCACATAGGCTAAGGCAAGGAGGATGTTGGGATAGATTAAAATTTTAATCCTTACCATCAGTCAATCATATTTTGTTTGAAAATTGCTATAAAGTTCATTCAACAAACAAATTTTGGCATACCCTACGATCGGTGCGTTTCACAAGACCACATTTTCTTGAAGCTTTATTTTGAGATTGTGATTCCACATTTTTACATGCATGTCTACCAATGAACTTGCAGAGTAAAAATCTGATAAATCTCTCGTCTGTTATGCTATGTCCATGCTCGTTCTAAGGCTTCCATTAGAAACAGATTGGTAGGGTACTAGCATAGGCTGTGGGAATGGGGTCTATGTCTGCCGAACTACTTTTCTCTTGAATGCTATATAAACTATTTCATGTGGAAAAAGAACATAGAGGGTAATATTTAGTATTAAATACAATTAATCTATAAAATATTCCCATTACTTTTTAGACCAGGCCATCCACATAACTTTCATATCAACAGAAAAAAGCTGATATGAAAAGACACCGAAATAATTTCTACAATATTCCACATTTTGTCAGAACTCATCATTAAAGTGGGAAATAATTTTTACAATATTCCACATTTTGTCACATGTCATTAAAGTGGGAGTGGGACAGTAATGTTAAATATCATATTACTGTAAAAATAAAAATCCAGAGATTCATCTCAAGATAAAGTATGACAATATGTATATTAGCATTTTTCTTATTGGAAAATATTTTTTAATATTTTCTTAAGATTTGATGAAGGATCTCAAGATCTTCAATTGTACCTCAATGTAGGTAACAACGTTGCAGTTTGAATGACAATTATTTTGGACAAAATTATGATATTTTTTTTAACAAAAGACCATTATAACAAGCAACACGACACCATAAAATTAATTGTTCAAAAATCTTAAGATTCAGATAACCATACTTATTGGCAGGCGGGTTGGTTGAATAGAGAAATTTGTGAGATGGTATTGTTACAAGAGAGAGCTTGGTGAGTTTGGTTCAGACCAGCTCTGATACCAAAATAGAAATACATAACAACAGAAATAAAAAGAGGAGATAGCACAACTGAAGTACTCGGTGCATTTTTATTGATGAAGTAATGCTAATTTGTACAAAGTAGTGAACAAATTCTCTATAAATCTGCTATACAAAGGGACAACTGTTTGATGCTGTGTATAAAAATGATGATGATGGATAAGTAACTATAGAGTTTGAATACAAGTTGGATACTGCTGCCAACTAACTTAAAGATGAAAGACACATAAATAGTTTAGAAGTAATTCATTTGTGACTTTTCTAACATCTATGAAATTGCATTTCTTTGTAACTTTTCCAACGGTTCATTTGTTTTGCTAAGTGGCAGATCTGTGATCTTGGAGAAAATTGTCCTTTTGGCACCTACTGGCACCGCCCATTTCTTCCTTTTCAGAGCTTTGTAAAACCTGTCGCTTAATGTGTGTATCTTTTTTGTGTTAGCTTTGTTTTGGTAGCTGGTTAGATTTTAGGTTTCAGATCCAACTTTATTATTTCTGTTTGTGATCCTTCTCAGATCACACAACATTAGCTGGTTATTTTAGGTTTCTCCTATATAAAAGACATCTAGTTTTATTGTTGTTGACGATATTGTTAGACCGACACTGGTATCATCCTTTTGTCTCAGATCAGTTTGTGAAATGTGATTTGTTTGCATTTGATTATCAAACATTTTTTTTTTCAAATGGTGGGATTCATCTGCTCTTTGGGAAGAGACCAGTTTATGAAAGTTATCTGCATTTTTGGAAAATGATCACTTTGTGAAATGGGATTACTGGTGGGTGATTTCATAATAGTGGGTTACACTTTTCGGGAGGAAGGATTTCATCCCAAAAAGCATGGCCCACGAAAAAATACTTGATACTTTCGATCGGACCAGGCAAATACTTTCGATCGGAAGTGAGTAACTTCCGATCAAAAGTACCAAAAATGGGTGCTTTCGATTGGAAGTTACTTTCGATCAAAAGTACTTTTTACTTTCGATCGAAAGTAGTTAAGTACTTTCAATCGAAAGTACTTACCTACTTTTGATCGAAAGTAGGTTAGGTCTAATTTTGGTGGAGTATATACAACCCGCCAAAATAGTGAAAATCACTCTTTCGGGTGGGTTGAAACTTTGTGGGGCTTTCGAAATATCAAGCATCGTCAACAGATTTTTCACATTTTTATTTGCATTTTTAATAGTTTTTTAATATATACTATTTGTATATATAATGTATATTATTTTTTATATACATTGTTTGTATCTATGCACATGTATATGTGTATATATGCATATATATGTGTATATGTGTATATATGCATGTATATATGTGTATATATATATGTATGTATATATATGTGTGTGTGTGTGCCTATATGTGTATATATGCATATATACATGCATATACATGTGCACATATATATATATGTGTGTGTGTGTGTGTGTGTGTGTGTGTGTGTGTGTCACATATTATGTACATGCATGTGTATATATATGTACATCTCAGATGCATGTATATATATACATGTACATGTCATATGCACATGTACAAGTTGTATACATCATACATGTACATGTCCTATATGTCATATTTACATATTTATGTACATGTATATATACATATACATGTACATGTCATATACTATATACATATGTATACACATGTACATGTATGTCATATACATGCATTATATATACATGTCATATTGTATGTACATGTATGTATGTATGTCATGTCATACATGTATATATGATATATATGTATATATATGTACATGTGTAGGTACATACATGCACATACATATATATGTATATATATGTACATGTGTGTATGTCATATGTACATGTATGTATATGTATATGTCATAAATATATATGTGCATACATGTACATGTCATATGTATGTATGTACATGTATATACATATATGTACATATGTACACATATGTCATACATACATATGTATATGTACAGACCTATGTGTACATATGTTGACATATATATACACATATGTTGTCACATATACATACGTGTACATGTGTACATGTATGTGTGTAATCTATTTAAATGAAATTTAGATGTAATTGATTAAATATGTAGACTTCATTTGACAGTAAATAAAATCTGTCAGGTACACACACACACACACACACACACACACACACACACACACAAACATATATCAGGCATATTATATTACACATCACACATGGAAGATGCACTGATTCCCCTTGAGGAACTATTTGCACGTACTAATAGAGAAATTCAAAGCTTGCAAGATTCCATTAATAATCTGACTAGCTCTATTGTTTATAAGAACACATGTCAATCTATACTTCATAGCTTGATTGTTATTAGGGATGATCTTCATGGTACCACTCCCTATGGCCGAGATGTTATAGAGGCCATACTTGAGAGGAAGAGACAAGAGGTTGGCTCTGGTCTTTTCTCAAGGAGGTACAGGGTTTAGTGCCTAAAGAGACCCTGAAAAGGGAAGTTTTTCTATCTTATGCAGAATTACAGTATGTGAAGGGACATCAGGTTACGAGGTGTGATGATCCTGCCAAATCCACATTGATATACCCACAATTTCTAGCTACTTATGGTCATTATCCAAATAACGACCATATTCCATTGTACTTTGCACAACAGATTTATGCTGAGGTTCATTTAGGGAGGGAAGTTAATTATGTTGATTCGCTAGGACATATAGGACAGGGGCATGGCAGACTTGCTGATAGAGATGCTTATTGTTGAGAAGATCGTGAGAGGCCGGTACACAGGGCCATTGTTGGTCAGAGGGCACCTACGATAGCTCATTGATTGAATCCTCTTGCAGATGATGTTATCCATAGCACTCAGCTTTGAGGTGCGATTGATAGTGTGGGGGATATTGCAGTAGCTGCTACATCCATATCGAGTGATCAGGTTGGCCAGTACTTGATGTCTCGACGATACTCCAGATTGTCAGTTGGAGCATCCACTAGTAGGGCCGCACATGACATGTATACTGCAGTGGGGATCCCTTCATAGTCCAGCCTAGAGGGACTTACAGGAGAGACGACACAGGTCACATTGTCTAGCTTGGCTGAGGATCTATTGGATGCTTATGCATTTATAGCAGCAGAGCATCACATCCCTATATCAAGTGTTAGAGCTTGAGTGGGTACTATCAGATTCACCCAGCCACCTCATTCTAACCTAGACCATGGCCATAGTGGCAGTGCTTGTGAGGAAACACCCACTGACCGCTCTATTGCTGCAGAGGGAGAGGCACAACATACAAACCCTTCAGTCAGTACAAGGCACCAATTTTATGATGTTGGCCTTGAGGATGTTGACTTTAGCATGGCCACTACAGGTTACCTAGATTTGCTAACACATGATGATATGGCTTCCATGCCATCTCATTTGGTTAGTTCCTTGCATTCATCATTAGAGAGACAGGTGCAGTCTATGCATGCTGCTGATGCGGAGATGAGCTTGGACCAGACACAACACAATCTTGATATATTGGTTGATAGGATCGAGGCTAGGGAGTCTGAGTACTATCACGTGCCACCATCTACACAGGTATAAATTATCAGATTATATATATTTAATGTTACAATTTAAGTTATTTAAAAATTTGCAATATTTCATCTAGATGTGCATG
>MU225739.1:682200-701329 GCA_018584345.1 Thuja plicata | reverse complement strand
TATATATATATATCTGTGTGTGTCTGTGTGTGTGAAATTAACCATAAACACATAATTACATTGTAATTTAAACCTCAATTGTAATAAATTAAACACAAACATGTACATTACTAACCTATTGGAAACATAATTTCATCACTTATTTCATTATTTGTTAGCTTCATCCTCTCCTTGGTGCAACGTAATAAATAGTAACTAACTCATTCCACATTTTCGGGCTCTGCTATTACTACAAAAACATGTCCTGCAAAATATGTTTTCAATTTGACAAACCTCTAAATATAAATTAAACATCTACATTGAATAACTTAAATAAGAATGCTATCTACATGGACACGTACCAATTTTGATTAAACCTGAAATATGGTCATAATCGGTTGAAATCAATGGAATTTTGTCAAATCTTTCATCCTCAACTTCATCATTTGTATTAGTAACATATAGTGGAACCAAATTCCATTCATTATCATATCCACAATTTTGGTTGATACACTCACCATAGTTTTCAGAAATGCAGTCATAAAAAAAGCATGAGTAATCTCTAGTGTATAATGACCACACATTACTATCTGTACTCATAACTGAATGCAGGGATCTTGTTTTTTGTACCCTCTTGAATCCATGGATTGATCTTCTATCAACTCCTTAACAAGATACATACATGTAAAAATTTAAGACAACTTAAAATCATATATACTCTTAATGGAATGACTCGATCCAAACGTGATGTTGTGTGATCCTGAGTTGGAATCTCAAAATGTGTGTTGCACCACTCAACTACATCATGAGCATTATTTATACGATATCCCTGATAGTCCAGCTAATACTTTCTTAAAGCACGTTTGATACAGGCTCCTGCACCATCACGTTCTCCCTTTCCATGTCAACTTTCAAAGAAACTCCAAAGATGTGGTATCTTTTGGTATCAATGATATCTACATAATGCATAAAATAGTATTGTTGATTTAAATTGTGTTGCACATCCATCTGACCAAAAAAAATACTTTTCAATTCTGATATCTTTGTTTTCCAAATATCCAAAAAATGTTTTAAAGCAATGCTCAACAAAATATATGTCATGCTCTTTATCATCACTAATGTAAAAGTGATATTCTTTCTTTATGACCCATTTTTGATATGTACTTTCAACACCATCCAAATCTAATTGTGCATGTCAATAAGAAACATGTACCATGATAGTGACTTGCTCTGTATAGTCGTATTCCCCTTGAAGTTGTTTTTGATAAACAAAAGAGTAATTTTATGCAAAGTCAACAACCGATAAAATTGTTCCAACAGGAAAAGTTTCTCTTAGTAGTTGGAACTGTTCTGCTTGCCATTTAGCCAAAAAAATATGACGCATATATGGTTGTATTAATTTACAAAAATTCTCCATAAATATTGCATCATGTATCTCCTCCTCTACATATTCCAACCTTGTTGACTCTTTCCCAACTTTAGTTTTAGACTTTATGTACTTGTAACTCTTACACTTTACCATCCTCATCATGTCAGTATCTTCAACTCTCAAAGGAAATTTAGCCAAATCCCCACATGTTTGATAAGTTCCTCTTATGCAATCTATTTCAGGTATTTCATGATCAATTGATTTATTACATAAAATTGATGCTATGAATTGGCTTGGACGTTTTGGAAAAGCATTTTGATAGCCATCATGTTCTACTATCATATTTCTAAACACTTGATAGTAGAGATCAAATTCAACATGATATCGACAACTACAAGTTTAAAAAGATTTATTTATCTTTACAAAATATGGCTTTAATCTTTGAAACATTGTTTGTCCAATCTTAATGTCAGGATTTAAATTACAAAATGAGAGATACAATTCATGTTGTGTGTTGTCCAACCAATGTTTTATGTGTTGCAAATACTCCTTATGCCTACTCCTCTTCTTGATAACATCTCTTCTATTTTGTAAAGGACGAGTATGATCAGTCCAAAATGTCGTAACCAAGTTCCTAACTGTTTCGTTAATCCTATTAGTGCATAAAGCTCTACACATTAGTGCCCAATTACCTTCCAATGTAGTATCATCCAAATTGATTCTCCTTTTCAAATAATGTCCTAGTGTCTTCCTACTGTACCTGATATGGGATGAAAGTGAAGAAATTTGTCTTTTTTGAGACATGTTTTTATTTAAAATAGATGTCAGTATCAATCTTCTTGAAATATACTTATCTACAGATCTAGTTATTCTCCCAATGGAATGCAAACCTTCCTTAACACTTTCAAAAAAAGAATTTGTATGTTAGACATTTTTGTCCTTTTCAAACTTGCATCTACACCCAAAAAATTTAATGGCTCTTTTAACTCATCTTTAAGAAGTGTAATTGATAATAGTTGGGTTTTTTCAAGTGTATCTAGATTCTCAAATTGTGCAATTATTTTAGGTTAGACTTTTTATTCAATTCCCTCTTCATATTATTTATGGGTTGTTTAGCATAATCTTTCAATTTTTCCACATCCATTTTGATTAAATGATCTATGCTTTTACAATTAATTTTGCCCTTCAACTCATGCGCTAGAATAATATTCTCATTTGTTGTTTGTACTTGGGATGAAAATAAAATAAAATAATTCTCTTAATATCTCATCTTAAGGGGAAAGACACAAAATGCATAATTAAATATACAAAGAGACTAAATTGAGAGAGAGAGAGAGATGTGTACTTATTTGGGATTCTAAAGGTTGTACTTTTTGAGATTTTTGACCTTATGATGACCCTTCTCCAACTTCTAAAGGTTGGGCTTGTTCACCTTGTGATGACCCTTCTCCAACTTCTAAAGTTTGGGCTTGTTCACCTTGCAATGACCCTTCCCCAACTTCATAAGGTTGTGCTTCTTGAGAATTTCCTGCATACCTTTAGATATTTAATTATTTTAAATAAATGGGTAGATAATTGGGTCTAAATGTGTCTAATTATGTCTAATTGTGTCTAATTAGGTCCTAAAGGGGCTAATTGTGTCTAACTAGGTCCTAAAGGGTCTAGTTAGGTTATAAAGGGTCTAATTAGGTCCTAATTAGAACTAATTAGGTCCTTAAGGGTCTAATTGGGTCCTAATTGGATCTACTTGTCCTAATTTTCATAATTGGACCAAATTATGTCCTAATTGGGTCTGATTGGGTCACAATTGTCTAGGTAATTAGATCTAATTAGGTCCTAATTGCTCTACATTTAGATATTTAATTATTTAAAAAAAAGGATCTAATTTTCATATAACCTATCATAGGTCCAAATAGGTCTAATTGGGCCTAATTAGGTGGACTAAAGGGTATAATTAGATCTAATTAGGTCCTAATACATTCTAATTGGATCTAATTGTCCTAATTTGATCTGTATTGTCCTAAATTTGGATCTAATTGGATCTAATTGTCCTAATTCTCCTAATTCGATGTAATAAGATCCTAATTGGGTCTAATTGGATCCTAATTGGATCTAATTGGATCTAATTAGGTCCTAAAGGGTAATTGGATCTAATTAGGTTATAAAGGGTCTAATTAGGTCCTAATTGGATCTAATAACATCCTAATTGGATCAAATTGGATCTAATTGTCCTTATTGTCCTAAATGGATCTAATTATGTCCTAATTGGATCTAATTAGGTCATAATTGGGTCTAATTGGGTCCTAATTGGATTTAATTGGACCTAATTAGGTCCTAAATGGTTTAATTGGGTCTAATTAGGTCCTAAAGGGTCTAATTAGATCTAAGTGCATCCTAATAGGTACAATAAGGTCTAAGATGTCTAATCAAGGGTCTAATTGGGTCTAAGTGGGTATAATGGTGTCTTAAGGGGTCATATAACATATCATAGGGCCAAATAGGTCTAATTGGGCATAATTAGGTGGACTAAAGGGTATAATTAAATCTAATTAGGTCCTAATACATTCTAATTGGATCTAATTGTCCTAATTGGATCTTTATTGTCCTAAATTTGCATCTAATTGGATCTAATTAGGTCCTAATTGGATCTAATTGTCCTAATTATCATAATTGGATGTAATTAGACCTCCTAATTGGGTCGAATTGGATCCTAATTGGATCTAATTAGGTCCTAAAGGGTAATTGGATCTAATTAGGTTATAAAGGGTCTAATTAGGTCCTAATTAGATCTAATTGGATCTAATTACATCCTAATTGGATCTAATTGTCCTAATTGTCCTAATTGGATCTAATTGGACCTAACTACCTGTCCAAAAGAGTTTAATTGGGTCTAATTAGGTCCTAAAGGGTCTAATTAGATCTAAGTGCATCCTAATAGGTACAATAAGGTCTAACATGTATTTAATCAAGGGTCTAATTGGGTCTAAGTGGGTCTAATGGGGTCTTAAAGGGTCTAATTAGATCTAATTAGGTCCTAAAGGGTCTAATTGGGTCTAATTAGGTCTAAAGGGTCTAATTAGGTCCCAATACATTATAATAAGATCTAATTGGATCTAATTGTCCTAATTGGATATAATTGGATCTAATTGTCCTAGATTTGGATCTAATTGGATCTAATTAGGTCCAATTGGATCTAATTGTCCTAATTGGATGTAATTGGGTCCTAACTGGGTCTAATTGGATCCTAATTGGATTTAATTGGATCTAATTAGGTCCTAAAGGGTAATTGGATCTAATTAGGTCCTAATTGGATGTAATTGGATGTAATTAGGTCCAAATTGGGTCTAATTGGATCCTAATTGGATGATCTAATTGGATCTAATTAGGTCCCAAAGGGTAATTGGATCTAATTAGGTCTTAATCAGATGTAATTGTCCTAATTTGATGTAATTAGGTCCTAATTGGATCTAATTGGACACTAATTAGGTCTAATTAGGTCCTAAAGGGTCTAATTAGGTCCTAATTGGATCTAATTACATCCTAATTGTATCTAATTGGTTCTAATTAGGTCATAATTTGATCTTATTGTCCTAATTGGATGTAATTAGGTCTAATTGGATCCTAATTGGATCTAACTGGATCTAATTAGGTCATGTAATTAGGTCTTAGGTCTAATTATGTCCTAATCTAAGTCTAATTACTTAGGATTTCTAGGGTTTAGGGTCATAGGACTAATTAGGTAAGGTTTAGGGCTTAGGGTCTTAGGTCTAATTAGGTAGGGTTTAGGGTCTTAGGCCTAACTAGGTAGGGTTTAGGGTGTTAGGTCTAATTAGGTCTTCTTTATCAAATTAGGATATTGTAATATCATGCTTACATATTTCATTAAGACAACTAATAATCATAAACTTAAATTATGGAGAAAGAGAAAGAGAGATAGACATGTACCTTATTTCTTATGATAATATCTTTCCCGAGCTTCTTCACATAGTCTTTGTTCAGTCACTTCTGAATAATGTTGTGTACTCTTATTTAGCCTTCTTTTTTTAATTTCCCATCACAATTTGCAAAATTGTCTTCCTTTTCCAAAATGCAAATAATTTTGAAACTTTCGAATCAATAAGATGATGAAAACATATATTTATTTATATGTAATTGTTCTGAACCCGAAATGACACCTAATAGGCCAACATAGGTAATTGGATCTAATTAGGTCTTAATTGGATGTAATTATCCTAATTTGATGTAATTAGGTCCTAATTGGGTCTAATTGGATACTAATTGGATCTAATTAGGTCCTAAAGGGTCTAATTAGGTCCTAATTGGATCTAATTACATCCTAATTGTATCTAATTGGTTCTAATTAGGTCATAATTGGATCTTATTGTCCTAATTGGATATATTTAGGTCTAATTGGATCCTAGTTGGATCTAATTGGATCTAATTAGGTCATGTAATTAGGTTTAGAATTAGGTCTTAGGTCTAATTATGTCCTAATCTAAGTCTAATTACTTAGGATTTATAGGGTTTAGGGTCTTAGGACTAATTAGGTAAGGTTTAGGGTTTAGCGTCTTAGGTCTAATTAGGTAGGGTTTAGGGTCTTAGGTCTAATTATGTTCTAATAGGTCTAATTAGGTCTTCTTTATCAAATTAGGATATTGCAATATCATGATTACATGTTTCATTAAGACAAGTCATAATCATCAACTTAAAATATGGAGAGAGAGAAAGAGAGAGAGACATGTACCTTGTTTGTTATGATAATATCTTTCCCGAGCTTCTTCACGTAGTCTTTGTTCAGTCACTTCTGAATAATGTCGTGTACTCTTATTTATCCTTCTTTTTTTATTTCCCATCACAATTTGGAAAATTGTCTTCCTTTTCCAAAATGTGAATAATTTTGAAAATTTTGAATTAATAAGATGATGAAAACATATATTTATTTATATGTAATCGTTCTGAACCCAAAACGACACCTAATAGGCCGACATAGGTTTCTATCAAAAGTTATCTATGAATTTCTACAAAAACTTGAAACTTTCAATCGAAAGTGGTTTAGTAAATGGCTAATAAACGCCAAATCATGAAACTACTTTCGATAGAAAGTAGTTTCAATTGGAACTAAATAGTTTCGATCGAAACTACTTTCTATCGAAACCCACAAAATCATGTCAATTTGTAGAGGTTAAGAAAAATCTGCAATTTTCATGGCTTCGGTGCTCAAGTGCTCTTCTCAAATGGAAGAATATGGAGACTTCCTTTTGCATCACATAAGTACTCTGAACTAGCTTTCTAATGAATATAGATTTCACAATTTTTGAATTCATTAGGCCTATGTTTTGTGAAGTGCATCAAATGTAGGTTTTTATCAAAAATAAACCTCCAAGTTTGACGTTCAATGAAAAATAGTAGAAAAAAGAAAAAAAAATACAAAAATAACAGTGCCCTCTGGCTTTGATTCTACTTTCTATCAAAAAAAAAGAATTTTGATAAATACACAACAAGTTATAAGCTATGCAGTCAAGGTATGTCAAAATTATAGTTTATGCTACTTCAAATGTTCATAAAATATGAAATAATAATGATAATGTTGTCAAACAAATTGCATGTCCTCCGTATGGATGTTACAAAACCAAATTCAAAAGAAGTGCATTGATATCTATTTTTGAAAAAAAGTTATGCCCTATGAAGTCAATGTAACTTTTTGAAAATGACATTTTCAGCAACATAGCAGTTTTAGTGGGAGAAAAAAAACTATTAAAATCAATTCAATATATATATATATATATATAGAGAGAGAGAGAGAGAGAGAGAGAGAGAGAGAGAGAATCTAGACAGAAAATCCTAAAAGACTCTAGTTTACTTCATCTTTAGATTTCAAACGGTTTAACGACAATATGCATCTGAATTTGAAAGTTTCTTTCAGAATGTAGACTTCACTGTCTGTTTAGGCAAAAAAGTGTAACCCACTATTGTGGGATCACCTTTGTGTTTGTTCCATAGCCTATCTCTATTATATTAGTATTTTTTTTTCTCTTTCATGGCATTCAAAATGATCACACCTTTCACTTTACAAGATCGGTATCTTTGATCATCCATCTCACTATCTCATGACTACTCTTTTGTTATTATTCAAGTTTTGTCCTCATGAAAATGCTCTGACCTTTTTCTACTTTATCTTTATCCTTTACGAAAGTATAGAAAAACCTTGGCATACTATAACAATATTTATTTCTTTTGATGTCCAATATCACAGTTGCTTTCTTAATGCTATAGCATTAAGCATGACTGCTCTTACTGATTTTCTCTTCATAATAGTGTCCTTTACACTATTTTTCATACGCTTTTGATAGTATGACTTTGTCTTCAAAACTATAACCAAACATGAAATAAATTGTCATGATTCAGGAAAATATCACTACTTCAACACTCTATTCCTCTGCTTTTCTTTTTCTTATTAATAGCGACCTTCAATATTTTCATCTTTTCCCTTTTAGACCACCATGTTGAATGTTCATGCCTTAACCTTCACCAGATATTGCCCTCTAATCATGTCTTTGGCCCCCTTAGTGTTTGTATCCTTTGATGCTTTATTTAAATTACATGTTACTAGCATTAGCCTTCCATTTTGCATTATTGTGTAGTAATTTTCTCTTTCAATGTATTTAACAGTGACCATGCTACTCTAAAAATCATAAGAGTATTTTTTAAATATCTTTGTTTTTTACTCTTTGCTCTTATTATCAATGCTTAGAAAAGAAGTGGTGTTCCTTTGAGAAAAGTGTAACAGTGAAAACATTCCCTTAAGATAGTAAGAACCTACTTATAGAATCTCTCTTATTGATCTTTATATATCATTGCTTTGACCTGTTACTATGTTCAAAATTGTCAATCATTGCTACCAGTATTTTACATTCACTAGCTTTTCTTCTTCAAGATCGTTGTTCTTACCACGCTTGGCACTTTTTTAATCTTTGAATTCTAGTACATTGATCATAATCCCTTTTAATGAGAAGCGTATCATCCATGTTCTTTTTTTAACAGTTATACCTCTATTCTTTTTATTTTAATGCTCTTAATGAAAGTCATGATCTTCACAACCTTTTATCATGTAGTTGTTGCCCCATCAATATTATTTGTCACTATACTATGATAGTAAAAGTTGTTAGTATCACTATTTTATTGAAATATTTCATTGTTCTTTAGCACTCTAACCATTAAGTCTGTCTTTGGAACCACTTTTGTATTTTTGAAAGCCTTTCATGTGTATTTTTTCTGTTGGATGCCCATAAGTTTATATCTCAGAACTAGCTTCATCTGAAAAAAAATAGTCATATGACTAGATGAATTATACCAAAATGCTAGTTCCATTTATGATTCCCATTTACTCTACGTCCTCGTACAAAAGGATTTTTTCAAATTTTTACCATGCTATCAAATCTATAAATTGTGAGAGAGGTGTTGTAACTTGTTCCATTCCACTAGCAGTTACTTGTACTTTTCAACTTAAGACTCATAGTGCATCCTTAGAGACATCAAGAAGAGAAGCAAAGTGAGATCCAAATTTATTGAGTGAGGCTTAAACCTTAAAAAAAGGAGCTAACATAAAGTGTCAATAGTAAATGAAAAATTATTGATTATATGATATATCTAAGCAAGCATAGTCATGGCTAGTATTTCTACAGACAACGGAGAAGAGGTTGTATGGTGTACAACTACAACATGATAACAGG
Organism: Thuja plicata; assembly: GCA_018584345.1. Taxonomy (NCBI): domain Eukaryota; kingdom Viridiplantae; phylum Streptophyta; class Pinopsida; order Cupressales; family Cupressaceae; genus Thuja; species Thuja plicata. The sequence goes on along the minus strand of MU225739.1, from coordinate 692,251 downwards.
TGAAATAATTCACCCCTAAGAATAGTAGTAGTCTGTAAGAGCTAGTTATAGAATGTTCCTTCTAGACCTAGTGATGGTAACAAAGGGAATGGAAGAAATATAATTTTCTTTCACCCCCTTATTTTTATGTTATATATGCATATTGACAATTCTAGTGATGGAATTTCGTTGGTGTGTTCACTCTCATGTGAATTCTCAATTCAGCTCTAATGTCTATGCAATATGGTTTATAATCTATATGATGAATGCCTTGTATGAATAACTAAAATTTCTTATGATTTTAGATTTGTTCTTTTATTTTATTGTTGTACCCTAAAAATGGCAACCCATTCCTGAAACATGTCATGTTGCCCCCTGCCATCCCCATCCCAGAAACTCAGTGGAACACAATACACAAGAGCCATATTATATATGTGCGCCTCTGGAAAATGCCAATTGTCTTTGCAAATGAGATATTTTCCAAGAACCTATGTCAACAATATCTATAATATTAAACATAACATTTAGAACTTTGGATAGATAAGAAAGCTTTGCTTTGCCATTTCCTTGGAAGATGGTGGTTTTGATTGTTGCAGATGAACATCTGTATGATTATGTTTTCTACAATAGATACAAACAAAATGCTACTAGGGACAAACTACTAGTTCCTTGGTATTTCCTTTTTTTCTGAAAATGAACCTAATTTCATTTTCACAAGCAAACAACATTACATGAATTATGAAAAGGTCTACCTCTTGTACATTATGCTCTTCAAACACCACATATTTCTACACTGTTTCATTTTTTTCCCACTATCCTAAATGTGAGACACAATTTTTCTAACTGACATGATTGTTATTTTCCCTCCTCTTACGAATATAAGGAATTTTGAGTAACATACAAAATTCCATAAAACTACTCTCCTTCATAAACTACTAGTCATGGAAATGAAAAATAACTGTGCTTCATTTTTGATATTCTCAAGGATAGAGAAGTATTAAAAAACTAGTGGCTTGTTGTTTCATAGGTCCAATAGATTGTGTCAATTTTCAAGGGCAGTAAATATCATCATCAGCATTACTTCGTGTTGACATTTTATGATTTTCCTTCATCTATTATCCTAAGAATATTTCCATATTAGTAGTGGCTTATTTTAATCAAAATGAAAGATATAATTTTCATTGTTAGTTGGGAAGACACCCCACTATTTTTGGAAGCTTTGAAATGCAATTCAAGTAGTTCATTTTCTGAAATACCATTCTTGACATAGGATGTTTTTTGGTAGCATTCTTGATTATATAAGAAACATGAATTTTAATTTTTTCTGAGGAAAACATCAACTAAACCTATATGTTATCAAAGGACCAAGAGCCTCCTCTTACTTCAACTTGTCTACCACAAAAGTAAAGATTGCAACAATAAGAAAATAGAGGATTTAGAATTTTTATTTTTATTTGAGTTCAGAATTTAGCAGCAACTCTGTTTTGTGTATGAAACTTACATATATATATATATATATTTGAAGTAGATTTTCCTTTAATCATTGTTTTATTGGTTCTCAATTTTATTTTCTTTCATCCTCCTCCTCTCTCTAACATTAAGTATCAGCTCTTAATTTTTTGCTCACCTAGCAACCAATGCTCAATATATAATAATTATTTGTAGTTCATATTACATTTTTTGACACACTTATGGGAATGCTGAGAATTCATGCCTAGAAGGGAAATGTGTCGACACCCGTGAAAGCTTGTAACTCTGTTACAAAACCAGAGTTTAGAATTCAATATTTTGGCGAATCCCATGAATATGTACTAATAAGACTTCAAATATTTCATTTGTTTGACCAAACTAAATTATCAAACTTAATTTGTAAACAATATTTTTGAAAGGTGGATTTATCTACAACCAATTTTGTGTATTTATAAGTTTATCCCTTATAGTTGCACCACTTCAACATTACAACATTACATGAATTGTCAATTACAATACTCGAGCAACACTTGTAAAATAAAACACACTCGAGGTCAGGAGTTATTCTTAATAAAATGTTTACTATTTTAAGTTTGTTTCTTTCTTTTCTATCATCTTTATTTGTCGTATCATTTCTTTTCACTTTTTGTTTATTCTTCTAACATATTTTGTCAATGTGGTTTTAATGCAAAGGAGATGAAGTACTTTAATATAGTCTCAATGTCAATTGTATGTCAAAATAAATTTAAATCTAAAATTAAAAATAATCATTCTATAATGATACACTTCTCTTGTCTATGTTAACTCCATAGTGATTCTCAGTGTTGTATTTGCATGGAAAGTAACATTAAATTGTAGGATTGATTTCAGGATCCAACTGCCTAATAAATTTCTCCCAATGTTTTGAGCTTCACTTATACACTAATCTTTTGGTAATAAAATAAGAAGTTATTTTCACTCATGTTACTAATGGCTTTTAATATTCTCTTGAAGTTATTAATATTTATTTAAAAATGGATGCCTTGCATTTTTGACAATGAGATTAATTGTGGTTATATCTTCTCTATTCTCATTACTTCTGTAAGTGTATTGTTTATTTTTTGTTGTGTATTTGTGAATAAAAGTTAAAAATTAAATGCAAAAATCAATCATAAATTTGGATCAGATATGCCAAACATAACTTATAGCTTATCTTTAATATGCCTGTATGAAAAAAATTATATATTGCAATGTAAGATCGTCTATTTTCCAGCGCGCTAGCTCAATGAAAGAGCACCTATTTCACAAGTAGCAAGATGATGGTTTGATTCCATCGTACCCTAATAATTAATCAATAGGATTTTAATTTATATTTAAAAATATTATTTTTATAAAAATTTATTGTTTTATATCTTTTTTGATTCCTGACAAATGTTAGCTATATCTTTCAAGAGACAATAATTCTGGTGTTTTTTATTCTTTGTAAGATAATTTTTTAAGACAATAATTTAAGACACTCATTTAAAGACAAAATTTAAGATAATATACAAGTTTTATTTTGTCTCGAGTTAAGACAATTTAGTCAAAAATTGTCTTAAAAGCCCTCTCTATGTAGTAGTGAAAATTGCCAGAAATGTTTGGTGAGGTGGACGCTATTTCAAAATGCCAACACCTTATATGCAGTGTAATACCACATCTGCAAATTCTAAAATAGAGAAAAAGACAATAAAAAAATATAGGCTTTCAATCTAAATATACTTTTTGCTAGACATTAGCCACAAAATTTTTGCTTGCTTAGTTCAGTCATTTTTAAAATTCAGGATTCTTTTAGTTGCAACTTAATTAGAACTCTGAAGAGGATCTTGATACACATTACATTTCTTGTGTTCCCTCATTTAACTCCTTGTGTTTCAAAGACATAAATGTTACTCATGCGCAAATTTATTCATAAAGACTATTCCTTCCATGATTTGATTTTAAATCATTTTAAGGGCATATGTTGCCAACCAAAGAAGATCTTTGTAGATGTTCATAGTTTTTGATTAGTTTATTTAAATAGTATATATAATTTATAACATATGTAGCATGCTTCAAGAGGCCCATATGAATACAAAAATGATAATGTAGCACGATTGGTAAATACCAAATCTATGCATGCCATAATGACCTAAGAGGGAAAAATGGGTCAAATTGGTGAATAGACACCCTAGTTGCTTAGATGAGTGTGTTTTGGTTATTTTTGTGTTGAAGAGATGATTTGTAGGCCTCTATAAATCCAACCAAGGCATTATGATCTTTAGAAAGTTACTTGGCATGTCCTGATGCTTGACATGTACTAAGTTGCTCAACATGTACTAAGATGCTCAACATGTGCTACAAAGTTGTTTTCTCTTAAACAGACTATTAGGTTAGTTACAATGGTTGTGCGGAAAAAAAGGGAAGAACTTTTAAGGTCTCCTAAGCAATCATTTTGAGGTGGAGGTATTTTTGTTGGATGTCTTTTGTTTGAAATTTCAGTTAATGAGAAGCAGTAGACTGTGTTTTTACGTGAATTCAAGAATTTTTTATTAGCCAAGCTAATTAAAGGATTGAACTTTATCTTTTCTATCGTATTTAGTTCTTATGTGTGTTTCAAGACTCTATGTGGAGGTACTTTAGTTTTTGTCTTCATTTTGTAGTATCTTTTAAAGTTTCTTGGAAGTTGCAAGTTCCTAGTCCAGTTCTGGACTATAAATAGAAATGGCTCCTTAAGGTTATTGAATCCATGGTGAGAAGAATGAGCCTTGATGGAATTCAAGAGGAGCCACTATACATAAGTTTCTTTTTTTTTTTTTTAGGAGAAGTGACAGCCATGAAGTTTGAGCTCTTTCCCTAGGCGAGATTAGCGATAGTCTGGCTAGGGAAGAGAGTGAAACATATGTATAGAAATTACAGGGTTGGATTGGAAAATACAATCCAATAGTTAGATAGAGACCATAGAGAGGTAATATGACTCTCTGAGTAGTGATATCCGTAGAGGAGTTGAATTGATCGAGGAAAGAAAGAAAATACAGTAAAAGACCTAATTAGTCCTACATTTAAGGACATTGTCCCTAAGACGTTTCAATGGTTGAATGGATTTTTAATGGCATAATATCCTCAAGAATGTCATAAAATGACCCAAGGAAGTAAAGAAACAACCCTACAAAGAGTTGTGAGTGTATTGGCATAAGTTGATGAATTCACTTATGAGGACTCAGTGAGCACCAAGAAGAACCTAATTGATAGGATGGATCTTGAGTAGGAGGTAGAAGTTCTTAGTGACTTGCCTCAAGATTAGGGTTAAGGGTACCATAGGATATCTAGGAGAGAGGCCTTAGAATAGAGCCAAGATGAATCTACAAAGAAAGATCCTATATACATCATCATCTCTATCAGATAAACATCAGTTAATCAACAAATAGTGTGATTTTTAACATAATGCTCATGAATGTGTGTCATGTATTGCTTGGTAGACCTTGGTAGTATTATTAGAAATCCATACATGATGAGATAAATAACACTTTGGAGAAGGAGGGTGTCAAAAATAATTTGTTTCCTTTGCAAAAGCCAAAAGAGGAAAACCATAGTGTAAATAATAAGGTGATGTTGGTAAGTATGAAGGATTTAATAGATATTAGGGAAAAAGAAGAAGTTGTGGTAACAACTTCTACCATCTGAAAAATTTGGCACCCATAATTGGATGCTATATTACACCCTATTTTAGTGATTTTGAGATTTGATATCCATTATGCTTGATCCTAGCAATCTAATTCTTCTTTTCTCGCAACAACATATCAAGCATTATGAAACAACATATCTCTTTTCTTGAATCCAAAAATGCTATATGAAACAACATATCTCTCCTTATTTTGGTTTCCTTTACTATTATCAAGCATTCATGATTAAGTTTTCATAAGGAATTCAAAAGATCAAGAGTACTCAAGTGTTCAAGAAATTGGATTCAAGATGTGAAGGTAGGCATCCAAGATCTAGTTTCTCCAATTCATTCAAGTCAATTCCAAGGAAATATTCTCCATTGAAGAAATTTTCACTCTCATGATGGCCAAGTAGAGGAATTAACAATCAAGCAAGATATGATCTTCCTTCATTGCAAGTGATTATCAAGCATATCTACATTGAAGATATAAGAGTTATGTTCATAGATCAATACGTTTATGAGGGCACCCTTAGTCATATTTTATATCCCAAGGTCAACTCCTTGATTTGAAGCATATTAAAGCATCTTCATGGGTATTAGCAATTTCTACATTTGTCCATGAGGGTTTATGCAACGTGAATCAAATATTTACATTTTTACATACTTTCCTTTATGGAGTTTCATTTCATTTTCACTAAACAGGGTTTTGAGCAAGGCGAACCCATTTTACCCAAACTTTTCCCCATTTTTTTGTGGGTAGGAATATGTTACAGAATTGTCACATCCTTTTTAGGCAGATAAAAAATAATCAGAGGATGACTCAGAATTCTAGGAAAAAATTACTTGAAACAAATTATTTGAAATGTTCTATTTCTAGATACCAAAATTTTTAAATGTTTGGTACCCATCAACTTCAGGTTAGATTGAAATCACATGTTAGTACAACAAACCGGACCCTGATTCAACTCATTTCTAGTTTTTGATAGTTAGCTATCAGTTTGTTATTTCCATTTTTGTCTATATTAGTATTTTTTGTCATTTACATTGCATATTTCTTTTTTTTTCTATTATCAAATTACATATCTAGCAAAGGATCACTACCCCATTTAGCGCTTAGGTCCTTACTTGAGCCTATTGGGACATCTTCTTTCCAAGTGTGTAATTTAAAAAAAGGAGTATTTAGCTCCTTTTCCTTTGCTTCCCTTTTCATCTTGTACATTTTTGTGATCCTGATTCATAACATTTCAATTTTGATTTTGGTGTTAGATCCCCTTTATGTATTAGATCACCTTTCTTAATTATTGGATTAGAGGAGATTGGACTATTTCCCCATTAACTATTTTTATCATTTCTATATTTGTCCCTTATAAATGTATTTTGGAGTGACCTCTATCAATAATCATTCCCAAGTTAATGCATGTTCACCATCTGAGTAACCTGGCTGTTCATGAGAATTTTAAAAACATGTTATGATTCGTCATGTTGCCACAATATGCCTCATTGCCTGGACATATAAAATTTTCTCCTAATCATGGTGTTCAAAGGTTCCATGAACATAAAGCATACTATCGGGCTCTCCTATATAAGTTCTCTTGATGATAAAGGTTTCTTTGATGGGAGTATCACTCTTTTCTTCTTGTACATCAAAATAAATCATTTCATATTTCTTCAATACAAGAGTAGAGTTTTCATCAGTGAAAATTTTGTCGATGTGTTTTTCTTTATGACCATTTAAGATGATTTTTCACATTGCCGAGACTTTTGGTGATGCCTGATGGTGGTGGTACCTCCTTTATTTCTATTAATGCATCAGTGAAATAATATGATATTTCCTTGATATGACTCTAGTAACCCTCATCAGAGTATCTTACGAAATTGGGCCTAGCATTATTTACTACTTTGATAGTTACAGTTTCCCCAATGAGGATTATAGATGAAACTCTTACCGAAGATTTTTCTCCCTTATTACTCCTTGTGGTAATACATCTCATCGATGGAATCTCTGGTGATGTTTAAAAATAAAGATATTCATTTCTCATTTGTTCCCTTATCAACAAATAGATGAAATGTTTTTTTTTTCTATGTAACTTAGGTTTATGTTTTTGGAGTAACATATGTGATCAGAGCGATCCTTTTCTTTCATCCCAGTACTATTTATTCCCTTGATGAATATTTCATAGGTGAATCCTCTATTTATGCACATTTCATTCTCACTTTCCTTTATTGGAGTAACTTTCACGAGGCTAGGCCAATGACCAATATTTACTTCATGAGATACTTTCCTTCATTCAATTCTCTTGTTCATGAAAGAAACAAGTCAATTATCCAATACAAAAAATCCATGGATGTAACTTCTCATATCGACCTATCTTAATTTTCTCTTACAATAGTCTTTGTTCTTCTGATATCTTCTTTTCTTTTCACATCCTCAAAAATTCTATTGGGGTAGCACATAAACTAAGTTTTGGGCTCATCTGATGAATTTTCCCTTGGAAGGTTAGATTCGTGCTCACATGCGTGTAGAGATTATTTTAAAAAAACTTTAGTATCTTCAAATTATGTAAGGATCAAATACAAAACCTTGGTGATGACATGTGGAAGGTGATTATAGGAAACAAATATGCAAGAATTTTAAGATTTATTTAATCCTTAAGGAACACTTGAATTTTCTTAAAATTTTAAGGTTCCAACACAATCTTGATGAGAAAGTGCTAATAGAATCCAAAGGTGTGAATATTTTATCATCTATGTTTAGAGCTTCTTGTAATTTTATTCCTCTTTCTGAATCTTTGCAAAATTTGATGTTGAAGTTGATTAATGCTAATATTTTACAATTCCTCTCATTAAACAGATTGATACATCCAAACCTTTTCCTAAGTCCTTTAATTAAATTTTTTTTTTCAATATCATAGCCATGATACATGTATTTTTGTTTGAAATTTTTTATTCAAGTCCTCATTGATTCTAATGTTATATCTATTGAGGGTGTTAATGATCAAGGAAACAAGTCTATAGCACCTCCTAATCAAAACTTGCAAATTTATACCAATCCTTTACCTTCTCATTTGACCAATACCATTGAGTCTACTCAATCTTTACCTTGTTCTTCCACTCATGTTGTTCACTATGATTTTGAGTGTATTGAACACAACAATGTATTCATCCTTATTGATAAATGTGAACCCAAACCCAAACATGAACCTGATCTTTGTAATACATTTGATCCTAAAGAGACAATTAAAACACTTGATGGTCCTATTTACACCATAGAAAAAGTTAATAGTCTTCTTTCTCATGGTGTCCTTATAAATCCTACTTTTATGGTGAATGTTATAAATAAAGAAAATCTTTACACTAGACATATGCAACAATATTTCTATGATAAATATGATGTGATGTATTCTTGGTATCAAGATGTCTCAAGGGCATTATTATCAGATGCCCAATCATTGCTACAGCCATTCAAATCTGGCGGAGATGTTCAGATTGTGTATCGTAGATGTTCTAATGCCATGGTCGTATCCTAAATTAGAGATCTTATTTATAAAACACCTATGCAAGCATGATGAGGTCATAAGCCTTCTTTGAGACATCTTAGAGTTTGTGGCTACAAAGCATATGAATATGTTCCAAAGGTACAGTGAATAAAGTTGGAGAATAAGGTTTTGAAATATAGATTTATCAGCTACAGTCATGATGTGCAAGGATACATGCCTCGGGATCATGTTTCATATCAGATGCAGGTCACACATTTCCAGTCCAAAGTTCCTCGATTGGTCAGCAATTCTGCTATGGAGTTTGTTGCTGAGTCAATAGAATCAGTAAATCTTTCACTCTTACGTCTATCACAGACTTGTCAATTCAAACTTTCATCAGGATCTTGCCTCCAGTTACGTTGTTGCTCTACATGTCTCCAAACGCGGTGGCTGCTGTAAAGATATTTGTGCTCCAGATGTTCATGGTTCAGATTCTAGTAATATGGATCGGGACATTATCACTACTTTGGCTCATTCAAAAATTACATCCCCTGTATTCGTCATTAGCCAGTACCTGCGCAGGTGGATATGCAGCTTGGGATCGTGCTTGATATACAAACTCTTTCACAATCTCAACAAACCAATCTCCCCAACTGGGGCATGCTGTGGACGAATATTCATATGCTGCTAAAATCGGGAGTTATGGTAGAAAGGCAGACTGTTATTATGGTGTGTCCAGGTATTATGCCAGCTATTTAGGCGCCACTGTGCTGCCCCAATCTGTGTTCTGTCTTGATATCACCTCCCATTTTCCCACCAGAATTGGGCTGTCATGAATTTCCAGACATCGCGCTTAAGAAGAATGGCAAAATCGTGCAAGCTGAAGTTTGATTGATGAAGATAATGGATATACGACAATGTAATGATTTGAATAGTTTTTCATCAAATCTGGGGTTGTGTGTTCTTGAGAAGGTCAACCTTTCCTACTGCTAGTAATTACAAGGCCTTCCAGACAGTTTGGGTTTGCTAAGCTCTGTGTATGAAAATAATTTGTCATATTGCAAGGAAATAGAAAAAAATTCAGAGAGTCTTGCAAATCTACCCACATTGCATTTTCTCCTCATGTAGACGCTTGCAAAAGATGCCAGATGGATTTGAAAAGTTAATTCTGAACAAGCTATCCTTGGAATCAGGTAAGTGACTAAAAGCTATTCCAAAGTAATGGCACAACAAATTTTCTCTAAAATGAAAGTGCCCCTAAGTTGGTGACTGAGCATTCCAGAAATGCCGATTGGTTTCATGAACTTCATCAAGGTCAAGGAAGAACTTCTCATTTTAGTTGTCTGCACAAGTTTGCAAACCTTTCCCCTGTTTTGTATCCAAGCTGAAATTTGTCTTCCATAGGGTTTTATTAATTTTCATGTGGAATTCGGGCTTCACCTTTGTACTTGTATACAACAATGACTCC
>MU225739.1:652017-681910 GCA_018584345.1 Thuja plicata | reverse complement strand
GAGAAATAATCAACGATTAATCATAGTCTCCATTAGTCTTTAGCTCCTTCAGGAAACTTTGACCTTGACTTCTTTTGGCCTTCCTTGCCTCAAAAAATTCAACCTCACAAAGACAATATTTTTTTATACTATCATAAATTCAAAATCCAAAATATTTGAGAGCTTAGCAATCCTAAGGATGTTCAATCTTCTTTCCCTAGACTTGGAAATCTTCCTACACCTTCTACACCTCCTCTATATGCTTCTATTCTAGCTCCTATATCCTATAAATATTCTGAAGATTTTACCTCTTAACCTAGTGTTGTTCCTTCCTTTCTTCCCCCTAAAGAAGAAAAGGACCCGATGTTTACTGATCCTAAACCAAGCCAAATGTTAATAAAAACCTAACACAATTATTGTTCTCATGATTGCCACCGTAAATATTATGCTAGATCATCTGAGAGTGATTCCCAAAATCTTTCCTCCCCTAACACACCTACTAAAATTTTTATTTCCTTTGAAAAACCTATACATAGACCAAGAGAGGAAGTTAATTTGAAAAAGATGAAGTTGAACAAACATGATAATTCTTTTCATATAGTAGATTCTAGTACAATTAATTTGGATGAAGAAGATACTTTTGATGATTATGATTTCAATTTTCCTAATAAAAATGATGATGTTCATGTTAGTGATTCTAATGATATGTATGGGCTTATTGATTTTTTTGATTAAAAAAGAAGCCAAGACAAGGGGGCTGACCCGAACAGACATAGCCAACATGAGAAGTACAGACTACCAGCAGACAACTAGCATAGCACAGGGGTCAAAACACCCTCACCCAATACCCTTTTTCAACATCAAAAACCAGAAAATAAAACTAACAGGTCCCAACTCCACCATGGAGCTGGTAACCAGCCTGCACTCCCTAACAAACCCCAAAATCACCTTGGAGCTAGTAACTAGTCTGTGAAAGTAATTATCTCTTAGTACTAGTGACAAACAAAGTGAATCATCTTCACAACATGGTCCTTATTTTGAACTGGCTATTTTTACATTTTGCATGTTGGATGTTTCTCCGAGCTTATGCACTTTCCACCTTCCCTAAACACTACAAACTGAGATGGGTGGGGGGCAAGCAATATGCTTTACTAGCTCCTCTTTAATGGTGGATTATTATTTTTTTCCTATTGTAATGTGCTTCCCTTATGATGTGTTTCTTGTTGTATTTTTTTTTTAGATTTACTTATACAAACCTTCTTTCTTGATTGGTACAAGGTGATGAGGGAATTGATTTGTTGTAACATTCTTGTATTTGTATCTTAATTCTTCTATATGTTGTTATATGTTATGTCATGAATGTGCCACTTTTCATAAATGTACCTTTGTGTTGTCTGAATAAGGATGATGCAAAATGATAGCTACCTATTCTCTTTTGGTCTCCATGATGCTGACCCAAAAAGACTTTTCTTCATAACTCTTACGTGACATTCTTCCATTGTGATTTTAACTCTACTAGCTTTGGGGAATGATGACAGTTCATTATTATATAATTTTGATATATATGAGTTATATATCATCATACTAGCCCCTAAGTTAGTTGATCCCTTTCCTATTCTCTTTTTTCATATATTCATTTCTATTGGTTTGTCCTTTCTTGGGGGAATCTCATAGTGGAAATGTTACTTTTGGGTGCATGTATTCTCTAAAGCAGCCATTTCTTTGGTTAAGGCATTTTCAATCACTGTAATGTGGGGGAATACACTCTACTCATTTTTTCACATTTTTCACATGTACACACAATGATATAATAAATATATAGATGTTTGAAGAGACAATGCTTTCCTTGCATTCATTTTTACATTATCATGCCCTTGTGCATTATTCAACAGATCCCTTAATGGAGACAATTCTCTCCTTAAGGACTAATCCTCATTTCATAGATTTCTTTGGAGACCATTATTTCCTTGGGACTAATCACCATTTTAGGATCCATTAAGAAAGAAAATATTTTCCTTAACTGGATTGATCCCTTTGTTTTGATGTGTTGACTAACATAACATAACTTACTAGACTATCAATTCCATCTTTTGCAGTAACACATTTACAAGATCTCTCTCTCTCTCTCTCTCTCTCTCTCTCTCTCTCTCTCTCTCTCTCATGTAAGCTCATAAAATGACCCTTAGTTTTCTCTTACCTAAAAGTAAGTTAAACCCTTTATCTATATTGAATTTCCTTGGTCTTGTATCTTGGCAAGTGACTTTAGGTCTATGCGATTATAATCTTGAGTCCTAAAACAAATTATCTTAAGTGATGCCTCTTTTTATCTTTCCTTTGGACTAGATGAGGAATTAAGTCACTTGGGGGCTTGATGTTTCTTTATCTCCTCAACCTTGATAAGATTATTTTTATGCATTGATCTACTTTACCATGATCATGAATCTATCTCGTACTCCTAAAAGAGTGGGGGTAAAATTTATCATCCTAAAAAGTAAACACCCATAATTGGATGTTCAATTAGGATCCATTTTGATCATTAAAAGATCTGATGTCTATTATTCTTGATCCTAACAACTTGATTCTTATTTTTTTGCATCTTTTCCACCATCGTGAAATCCAGTTCAAATTTGGTTTAATTTTCCTAGGTATAGAATGGTTATAATTTTATATACCCAAGAATGAAATGTTTCAAATATTCTATTTCTGTACTTTTTTCCCCAAATTTAGCCTGAAGCCCCATATCAAGGTGTTAGAGGGAAATTAGATCTCGTGGTCAGTTTGGCATATTTTTTAGTCTCAAAATGATGGATGGAGTATATAAACACCTTCTATCTTCTCATTTTTGTATCCATCACTATTTTCAACCATTCATGATCAAGTCCTCATAAGACATTCAAGAGCTCAAGAGCATTCAAGCAATTGGATTCAAGATTTGAAGGTAGGCATCCAAGATGTAGTTTCTCTAATTAATTCAAGTCAATTATAAGGAAATACTCTCCTCTAAAGAAAGTTTCTCTCTCATAATGTCTAGGTACAGTAATTCTCAATCAAGCAAGAAGACCCTTCCTTCCATCTACATACATTCTTCCTTCATTGAAAGTGATTATCAAGCATACCTACATTGAAGATCTAGGGGTTCCATTCATATATCTAAGCATTTATGAGGGCATCTTTGATTCCTATCCTAAATTCCAAGGTCAACTCCTTTATAGGAAGTTATTTGGTTACAGACCAGAATATTGCCCTTAACTAAACTAGGATGAAGGCTTCCTGCCAGACAATGGCTAGTGTTGCCGTTGGCATATTATAAATTGTCTTTTCAATATTGCACTTGAGTTTGTGGTGGGATATTATCCTATTGTTATTTATACTACACATAATTTCTAATATGTTGTACATAAATCCTTTTATACTAAATTTTTGTGGCCTTTTTATGGAACCCTTGCATTTCTAATGACTTTTATTAACTAGAAAAATAAACACGCCGAGTCAAACCACCTCAAGTGCTTGGAAATATTTTTGAAATGGTTTCCTTATTTTTGTACATAGGAAAAATATTAATATACATACTATTCTCATCCGGGTACATGTGAGAAAGGATTCTTGTGGTGGCAATGTCTATGCGAGAGCCAAAATGCACCTTATTAGACAATTTATTTACATTAAATAATTAATTTAAAATCACAATACAATGCTTTTGTCTATGCAAGAGTCAAAATGCACCTGATTAGACAATTTGTTTGCATTAATAAATTAAATTAAAAATCACATAATTTTAATTTATTAATAAAGACAAACTGTCTAATCAGATGTATTTTGGCCCCTGTATAGCCATTTCACTTTGTGGCCAACTGAATTATATGTAATGTTTAAAGGTACATTTAAATATATGATTCTATATAACGATACACTGAAATATAGAACCGTTGGAAGTAGTGGAATGTCAAAATGCAAAAATTTGTAAAATTTGATCATGACAACTTGTTAATATCTAAGTTCTATTGATGATTAGTGACCAACACTTAGTCATTCACTTAGGAATTTTTAGTTGGCTATCACTGTGGCCGAGCTAAAACTATGCAAGGCCGAGCAACATTGTGGAGTAGTATTCAGTTTGCCTAGTTACATTGCCGAGCCGATTTACATTGTCAAGCCGAGTAGGATACCAAGATGTTAAGTGTCGAGCGACAGAGAAGTCAAGTACCGAGCATAATAATTTTTGTATACATGTCTGGAATGATTCAAAATTCAAGGATAAGTGATCTGGCCGACTTGTATAAGCTTTTTGGGCCGACTTATGTATGCATTTAATATTCTTCTACGTAGTTAGTTATGCATTTAATTGTTTTATCCTATGCATGATCTATTGTAAACATTAATTGTAATACCATCAAGGTATGGGTATTAGATCTTGATCATTGATCTAGATCTCACTATCAAACTTGAATGGATATATTAGATTTCTTCTAAAGCCTATTTTGTATGTGCAAGAAGAGAGCAGACGAAGTGTGTGGTGACTGCATTTTGAAGTGAAATGCACAGAGGGTTATTTTGTTAAGAAGCAGAGATCAAGCAGAGTGACAACACAATGAACAACAGAGAAAAGCTATATTAGATTGTGAGATCATAGAAGGCACTGGAAAGAGGAGATCTGTCATCAACATCTGAGTGCATAACGAAGGATCAATACTTGAGACATTCTAATCATTGTATCAGGTGAAAATCTCTTAACAGAGTGGTTCTAGCAGACCTTTCTAAATCTCCTAACAGAGTGCTTACTTTATTGTAAGTTGAAATCCTTTCATAGGGTAGATTGTAATGATCTTTAGCTCTTAACCGGGCAGACCTTTAACAGGGTAGATTACATTTTGTAATCAATTTTTGTAGCTTTAACAGGCACACTTTATTACTGCAGTAGTGGAGAATTTTGTGGGTGTCATCCCCACCCCAGTTTTACCTATTTGGGTTTCTGGGTTACCAAGTTCTTGTGTTACGAGTTATTTATTTCATTGTGTGGATTCTATCTAATATTACATTAGATTCATATATGTATGACTGTGGATCAGTTTGTTTTAAGTGTTTAATTTTGAAGATTTGATTCACCCCCCCCTCTCAGTATCTTGCTTTCCCATTATTGTATTTCCAACAATTGGTATCAGAGCTTAGTTCTCTAAAAGGTCATAATCAGCTTGAGAATACAGATCTTGAGATGGAGATCTACAATATTTGTAAAGTCATTGAGAGTCAAAAGATTGATATTCAGCTAGCACTACAACAGCTTGAGACAACAATACAGGAACTAAAGAAGTCCTTGACTGCAAGGAAAGATTTGGCCAAACAAATAAATGACACTCATTATCAAGAAGAGGACATCACAAATCTATTTCAAAATGGAGATTCTACTGAGAGCGATGCAGCAATAGCAGATCTACTGGAAAAGAATAGTGCAGTATGTGAAGAAGTCAGAAACTTGAAAAAGGAACAAGAAGCCCAATCAATAAGAATGTATGAAGTTGTCGAATAGAAAAAGAAAGCTGAAGATGACAAGGCTATGGTAGAAGAAGACAAAATAATGATGACTATCAGATTTGATGAAAGAACACATGATGTATAGACAATGACAGTCAATCAAGTTGACATGGAAAATCAACTACTACTTGTGAATCAGGAGATCAGTAGGAAAGACTTGGAGATTGTAAATCTTAGATTTGAGAACAGTCAGTTGAAAGATGAATTGAGATCCAAGAAAGAACTTAATAACAGAGTGAATGATCTGAGTGCAGCTATGTGCTACTTTGAACAACTGGTGGAAGCACCAAGGAGACCTAAAGATTCTTCTGGATTAGGTCAGACTGAACAAAATACAACCATTGAAGATGGAGAATCATCTAAGACAGGTGAGAGAAGGTATGCTAAGCCAAGAAACAAAAAACCTGTTTGCCACTACTGTGGGAAACCAAGTCATACAAAAAAAAATTGCCAAAGCAAGAATGGTAAGTCCAATCCTAAAACTAACTTCAATGGTTATTGCTTTAACTATAATAAGTTTGGACATCAAGCATGTGAATGTAATACAAAGGCAAGAAACACACCTAGACTCAATGGTAATAGCTATAACTATCAGAAATATGGTCGTAGAGCACAAGATTGCAAATCTAAAGGTAAACATTAGTGGACATCAAAGGCACAAGAGAAATCACCAAGAAAAGGCAATACTTACAAGTGGGATTATAACACATGGCATGGTTGTCATTACTGTGGTGATATGGACATGTTCCACAAAACTGCATAAGGACACATTTCAGAGAAAATTCTAAAAGTTGGATGAATGGAAGCTTAGTTTGTCACAGTTGTCTGAAAATTGGTCATACAAGGAAAGATTGTAAGACTAGGGTACCTGCTCCTATAGTTGAGCAGATTACAGCACATATGAACAAGGCATGGATTAAGAAGTCTAAACCATGCAGTAGTGAAGCTAGTGAAGCCAAGGTCACCCAATCTAATGGATCAGGTGATCACATAATCTCCAACTAAGTAAAAGAGGTATGTAAGGAATTGCATCTAAAATTCTTATCTTACATTAGTTCCTAACATGAAATGTACCAAAGTCCATATTTGCATATGTTAAGATGCACCAGGACATATTTTTGAAGACAAATGCTGAGATGAGCCAATTGCACTATAGGTGTCGAGCACTGATCATGGACACTAAGGCCGAGTTCTTTAGTGTGTGCCGAGTTTTGTTGGCCAAGTAAGTTTTGTGAAAGCAAAGTTTAGTAAGCCGAGTGGGATGCAAGTTGTGTTAGAAAGATAAGGACAGCTGGCTTGCACTAACTCAATGGGCAGAAAATTCATTGCTTACCTACCTTAACCTTTCAAAATCTATAAAGGATGAATAGTTGATACTTCATTTTTTACCTTGAAATTTTTACTGTTTACGGAGTGATTGAAGTAATTTGCAGAATTGATCTTAATGAAGTTAGCATCAAATATTTCATCACCGTGCCGTTGGCAACCCTAAGGTGAACAGTGTGAAGTGTTACTTGACGAGGTACTCTGTTCTTCATCTTTCAAAACCTGATTTCAAGATTATGACTGCAAGTTATTCCGCACCAGCTAAGAATATGGAGGGAGAACAAGAGCAAATTCAGTTAGTATGGAGTGATGAATGTGCACCTCTCAACTTTTGAGCCGTTCCTCAAAGTGCAATTCAGAGTGATTTAATGGGAGCCCTCTCATCCATTCCACCCAAGGTACTTATGATCCTTGATGTTCGATCGTGTTACATGGTTAAGATTGGTGAAATAGGTGATAGTGAATTAAGGAAATCCTATAACAAATTATGTGTCGATGGAAATCTGAAGGGAGAATTCAAACATTTAGCAGACAAAGGGTTAACTCATGCCCTAGATTTTCCACAAGGTTTCAAAGACAAATGGATTAAGGTTATCCTTAGCTAAGTTCATGATATGTGTATGTGGTTGGATAATGGACCAATCAAGATTACTAAAAACATGATTCATCAAGTGAGTGGATATCCTATAGTGAACGGGAAATGGACAATGAGGGACAACATCAAAGAGGAAATTACACTGAACACTGGAGCCGTATGGAACAATAGAGGTGTGACTATCTCTACAATTAAGGGCCTAGAACTTGATTTTGGAATAAGATTAATAGCACATAAGTTCTATCAGTCGAGAAGATTGGATAGTGTTCCTTGTACATCAGTTGATCAGGCATGGAAAATTGTTAAGAAGAATCATACATATGGTCTTGCTGAGCTACAACAAACACAATTAGCTGAGAACCTAGCATCAATCAGAAAGGCTAAAAGCTCATCATGTAAGTTTGGTTCATTACTAGTTTGTATATTTTTCTACATTCAGGATACATTTCCTACATTGGGAAATATTGTTTGGAAAAAAGATAGACCCATTATAGTTCAGATTAGTGAATGTATTGATAAACTAGGAAG
This sequence comes from Thuja plicata, assembly GCA_018584345.1. Lineage (NCBI taxonomy): Eukaryota > Viridiplantae > Streptophyta > Pinopsida > Cupressales > Cupressaceae > Thuja > Thuja plicata. The sequence continues at coordinate 673,953 of MU225739.1, read as the reverse complement.
TAATTTCAATAGCATTATGGGGAGCTATTTTGTAGAATTCAAGAAGAAAATGAGATTAAGAACTAGGATTCCTAGATCACTAGTGGAGAAGCACTATGAAGAAATCTATTTTCTAGTTGATACGGATAACACATATATCTAGGCTGTGACACCCAGGATAACATGCTTAGAACCATTTCCATATGAAATTAAAATTGATGAAGCATCAACTGCCATCATTGCACTCCTAGCCGAGGCAATTGATACTACAACGGAGAGGTTTGGAAATTTTGATGAAGCTAAAGCTAAAATTTCTAGAAGCTTGAATGAGGGAACTATGGAGAGGAAAAGAGAGAAAATTGTGAAAAATCTAAAGAAAATGGTTGGTTTAGGTAGTGATGAAGAACCTAAGGATTCACCTTTAGGCCTGACCATAGGACAAGGTGGGGATATATCTATAGAAGAGGAAGTGAGTGCATCTGAAGAGATCACTAAGAAAGCTAAGGGTAAAATACCATCAATTGTCATTGTAACCAAGATGGGAAAATCTAAACCTAAGGTTACACCTCCTAAAGCTAATCATCCAAGGACTAGAGCATTTATTGTTACTTCTCCAGCAGAAGTACAAACAAAAGTGTATAAAAAGAAGAAGGTTGCAGAAAGTAGTTCTAGAAAGGAAGCTAAAATTGCTCCTAAGGCTAAGCCGAGTAAGCCAGCAAAGAGACCAAGGAGGAAACTAGACTTGGGAATAGATAGTGATGATGAAAAGATTGAAATTGATGAACCCAACAACATACCTAAAGCACAATTCAATAAACCAGCTCTAGTAGTGATGAGGTATGTGACACTTTGAGAAATTCAACAGGGTTAGCAACTTTCAAGTTCATTAAGTATGAGAAATTGAATAATGTGGATAGGCACAAAGTTCAAGAAGCACTCCTGGATATGATGAGTACTTTCAAGTTAACTCCTAAAGAGATAGGAAATCATGTGTTGAATGAACTATATGATTTTCTATCAAGAAAATGGGAATTCGCACTTACCATAGAGAGACAGGTTAGGGAAGGAGCCTTAGCCAAGGTAATACCTAAATTAACTTCAAAACAAAGAGCCAAATTAATTGAAGAACACAAGAATAGGTTTATTCCTAAGCTCAGAGGTTATGCTATTCTGAAGAATGATATTGAAGGTGTAGTACAACAGAGTACAAGAATTTGGAAGGAAGTCTTTGGACTAATAGTTCCAAAAGATAAGAAATCTGGTGAGGGAACATCTGAGCAAAAGGCAAAAGAAGTGGAAACTACCCCTAAGCCAAAGATGACTCAAGGTCAAATTGCTATAGAATAGGACAAGATCAAAGATGTATTAGACTCAACAAAATCTATTGATCTGACTACAGACAGTCTGATGGATTTCATAGGTGATGATCTAAGCAATTTGAATGCTGAGGAACAAGACATGCCAAGTGGTACAAACACTGATTCACCTATTAAGGCAACTGATACTGAAGAAGGAAAGACCACAACATCTGATGAGATAATTGAAGTTGTTAATGATCAAAAAGGTGAAGAGAAACAATAAACAAATGCACAAGAGGTAACTTCACATAATCCACCTATTTTAGAGGTTGTGAAAATTGTTTTAGATAGTGGAGTAGTGATAACAGATACTATTGATAAGCCTAAGGAAGAAGAGGCAATGCAAGTGTTGGTTGATCTACCACACTTTGCATCATCCACTCCTATAGGTCCTAAAACTAGTGGTATGCCCAATCCACAAACAATATTGATAGAATTAAAAGAGGCAATGGACATTAACACTATCACAGGTAAAGGTATTATGAAGCTGAGCATAAGTTCTCCAGAGTTGAAGAGAAAGAAAGTTCTGAAGAAGAAGTCTCAAATTATAGATGTAACATTAGATGAAGTCATTATGATTCCACAATGGGATCCCAATGAATTATCCTTTTAACAAATAGGGACTCTTCAAGAATTGCTTAAGAGAAAGAAGAGACAGGAAGAGATGAAGATAGAACAAAAGCAAAAGCAGGTGTTGCATGACATCAAGGACATATTTGCAAAGGATTTTGACTTAGAGGATGAAATGCATCAAGCTCCAATTATTGATCAGTTAGTCAACATTGTACAGAAGGTAACTGATGATGACATAGACAGCAACGAAAAAATTCTACAATGGTCCAGGAGAAGATTTGAGAGCAAAGTTCTGGAGAAAATCTTAGAAGAGATTGCAACAAAATAGGTTGAAATTTCTATTCTTGTAGAAACTTTAGAGAAAGTTACAGCCAATGTTTATTCTTTGTACAGGAAATTATGTGATTTTGAATTTTTCACAAAGGATAATCTATAGCTTGTTGAGAAGCTACAGTTAGATTTGAGATCAACTGGCACTACATTAGGTAAGGATACTACTTCTAGTTCTTTACATCTTACTAAGTTGATCAATGCACAACAGAGAATAGCAGAGCTTATGGATGAAGATGGTCAAATTAGGGCCAAATTGATAACTATTCAGACAAGCCTGTTGCCTCACTTGGAGGTAATACAGAAGGAAATTTCAATTACAAAGGAGTTATCACAGAGCAATGCAAATCTATCAACTGCAGAAAGTTTAGTGAGTCTAGATGCCGAGCTAGAAATAAAATTGGAAGTTATGAAGATTGCTAAGGAAAGCTGGGATACTACATTTGAATCCACCCTATAGCTTCATAAACAATTTTTGGATAAGTACAACTTAACCCCACAAGAAATCAGTGACAAAAACAAGGGGGAAATTGGTAAGGAAGCTGGAAAAGATATAGTATGATACATCAGTACAAAATAGGTACACTTGTATATATTTTTGAAGGTATGTAAATTCCGAGTATATTCCTAGGGGGAGTACTTAGTATACTTAGGCAACATTTTGATGGAATGAAATGGAAGTAATGATAAGTGTTTTTGTCACTAATATCAAAGGGGGAGATTGTTAATCTCTAAGTTCTATTGATGATTAGTGACCAATACTTAGTCATTCACTTAGGTAGTTTTAGTTGGCTATCACTATGGCCAAGCTAAAAATATGCAAGGCCGAGAAACATTGCCGAACAGTATTCAGTTTGCCTAGTTACATTGCCGAGCCGAGTAGGATATAGAGATGTTAAGGGTCGAGTGACAAAGAAGTCAAGTTCCAAGAAAAATAGTTTTTGTATACATGTTTAGAATGATTCAAACTTTGAGGATAAGTGATCTGGCCGACTTGTATAAGATTTTTGAGCTGACTTATGTATGCATTTAATATTATTCTATGGAGTTAGTTATGCATTTAATTTTTTTATCCTATGCATGATCTATTGTAAACATTAATTGTAATACCATCAAGGTATGGGTATTAGATCTTGATAGTTGATCTAGATCTCGCTATCAGACTTGAACAGATATATTAGATTGCTTCTAAACCCTATTTTGTGTGTGCAAGAAGAGAGAAAACGAAGTGCGTGGTGACTACATTTTGAAGTGAAATGCACAGAGGGTTATTTTGTCAAGAAGCAGAGATCAAGCAGAGTGACAAAACAGTGAATAACAGAGCAAAGTTATATTAGATTGTGAGATCATAGAAGGTACTGGAAAGAGGAGATCCGTCATCAGTATCTGAGTGCATGACGAAGGATCAATACTTGAGACATTCTAATCATTGTATCAGGTGAAAATATCTTAATAGAGTGGTTCTAGTAGACCTTTCTAAATCTCCTAACAGAGTGCTTCCTTTATTGTAAGTTGAAATCCTTTCACAGGGTAGATTGTAATGATCTTTAGATCTTAACCGGGTAGACCTTTAACAGGGTAGATTACATTTTGTAATCAATTTTTGTAGCTTTAACAGGCACACTTTATTACTGTAGTAGTGGAGAATTTTGTGGGTGTCATCGCCACCCCAGTTTTACCTATTTGGGTTTCTGGGTTACCAAGTTCTTGTGTTATGAGTTATTTATTTCATTGTGTGGATTCTATCTAATATTACATTAGATTCATATATGTATGAATGTGGATCATTTTGTTTTAAGTGTGTAATTTTGAAGATCTGATTCACCCCCCCTCTCAGTATCTTGCTTTCCCATTATTGTATTTCCAACACAACTATGCAACTTTACAAAGTTGTCATGAAAACATTTCCTAAAAAACTAGGAAAGGGCTTTAATGGTGCCCAAATCCCAACCTTAGGGTCTGAACATGAAGGGATAACTTATATAAGGTAAAAAAACCCTATTCTAAGGGTTGGTTATGTTATTTTACAGACTAAGCATTGGAAAGCAAGCTTTTGACTGTATTTTTGTAACAGAGCCTTGATCCAGACTGTTAATGGATTGAAAGGATCAAATTAATGCATTGAGAAAGTGTTTTGTGTTATCTAGTTTCTCTCTATTGCATTTATTTGGTTGTTTAATTTTTTTGGTTAGCATTTTGTAATTTCTTTATGTTTACTAGTTCACTGTCTGGTTCTGGACCAGTCTTTGAAAATATGAGTCCCACTTGAATTCTCGTGGTTAGAAAACTATGGATACTTGGAATCAAGTAGGGGACCTTGTATATAGTTTATATATGGTCTGTGGAGTCATTTTATGTAGGGGAGTTAATTTTTCCAACAATCCCTAGGCGAGTGCAATGGCATTCTGGTTAGGAGCTTGTGCAGAACAGTAGCATGGAAAGATGCTAAATGGATTTGATTGAACCAATAAATGGTGGGAGAAAGTATATAAGTGTATCCTTGACAAATTAATGCAAGGATAAGAGTAGTGGACTTGTTTAGAGAAACCATTGAAAGCAAAGAACCCAAACTGGTGAACTTGCTCCTAAAACCCTTAAAAATAGGGGTTTGGTGAAAGTCATATGTACAGATAGGTGGGGGTCTAAAACCTAGAAATTCCTAGAGCCTAGGATAGACCTATGAAGAATACATAGTTTATTTAGAGATTTTTTAAGATAATTTGTGAAGAAATCCAAGAAAACCAGTTTCTAGGAGGCCTAATTGACCAAAAAGGCTACAAGGCCTCAAAACAAGAAAACTATGAACTCGACTAGAAATCTTTTAAAGAATCCATCCAAGTGGATCAAAAAAATTTTAAAGTGACCTAGGAATGGTCAGGAATACCATCCCTATTTCCAAGAGTGGATTGAGAAAAAAGTGGTTCAATGGAGCTTAAGGGTGCATTGTAGGAGTGAGATGGAAAGGAGAGTGTTTTGAAATTAGTGGTGAGTTCTAAGGGAAGAAGGGGATCATAGAGTTGACCTCTAGATAGGGTAGGGGAAGCTACCCTAAGAAGACCAAAGATAGGTCTTAGTCAAAGAAAGAGTGCTCTTGTGGTAGAGGTCCCCATCACTCTTCCTTTTTTATTTATAAAGATTAGGTGTAACTTCAAAAAAAATATTATTCTAGATTAATTCTATGGTAGCTCAATTATGCTTCTTTTTAACCCTATAATTACTTAATGAATATAGGTTGTCTTACATGTGAGTATTAAATATGATGGGAAGTAGTGACACATTGTTTCATTGTTTTACGACATGAATCTCTGCAAGATTTTATTGTCGTTATTCCTCCCTTTATGTAAAAGACTTTATTTTAACATGGTTGCCTTAGTTCTCGATAATCTCATAATTACTATACTTGATTGAAAGTATCTTTAATTTTATCATCACTTATACTAGGAGTGCTTAGTACCTATAATTGCCAGTCAGTTTAACTTTATAAACTAGATTTTGTCTTTAAGACCTATTAAACTAATTTATAAATAGTTGCCTTATAAAGAGGAAGACATATATCCATATAATGTTGTACTTGAATATATAAAGACATACCTATATGTGAGTATATGAAATAAATTGCATATATCAATATATATTTTTATCTAATATATTAATCATATATTTTATATATGAATATATATTCTTCATTTTATATTTGAACATAAATAAATACCTTTTTCAAATTCTAGAATTGTTGTTAAAGAGAAAACATTAAGATAGAAGTAAAATTATACCATATTTAATTAATATCATTCTTCTTCATACATTTCACCACAATGGACACTGAGTTCTACTTCATCTTCTAATAGAAATTTATAAAACTACTTTGGTTCATGGAAATTCTTGATATGCATAAAAATAAAAAGGGAATCAAAGTTTGTTCTTATACCTGGCATTTCTTCAATGTATCTATCCCAGTCTTCAACCATCAAAATAGGAAAATATGGTATTTTCCTATCATTTTTGATAAAATGCTGGTAATCTCTCGGTTTTAGAATAGTTAAATCTTCTTTGATACTTGAAAGCACCTTGTTCAAATCTATAAGATATTTCTGTTTGAATACTTTTATGCACAACCTACTAATCGCCTATGAATCAAGATCAACTTGTAAGGCCAAGGCTATAAGCATCGTTGAGATATCTGAATTCACCTGACATGACTATTGTCATTTTCAAAAAAATTCACTTCCTAAAATAATGAAGACAACCCTTATAGTTATATCATAAGTTGCTATCATCATTTTCTTGATTCTTTTCATGGTAAATTTACCATTAAAGGCTTTCTGAGATTTCAAACATCTAAGTTTAATTATAGTAGCCATTGAACCACTGGTTAATAGCCTTACCCCATTTAATACCAGACTCCTATTTATAACCTAGTAGGCAATATTTTTCCTATGAGTTACTAGATACAAAATTTGAGCCATTTTACATTCTCCCTCTTAATCATTTCAAATTCTCAAAGCCGTTTCTATTCTAAATAATTAATTATTTTATTTTTACATACTAATATGAGAACTCTATAAGTTTTGTGTTATTCTATATCCTTTTGTTTTTAACATTCCTAAACCTCATCCTTATTATTCTACCTACAATAATGTTTGAAAGTGTAGATTACTAAAATAATTAAAGTTCACTACATGTCCTACACAAACCTTTGATTTTAATAGATTATACACCAGCTCTGGAGCCCTAAATTCTATCTACCTCTATACTATCTTGTTAAAGTCATTTATGATTTCTATCCTCTGAGAATTAGCCATTTGATTTCCCTCCCTATAAATATGGTTGGATATGTAGTGCTTGAATAATGACAATAAATTCATTCCTCTCTTCACTAACCAATAATTTTCCAATTTTGAGTGTTTCCTATTCTAATAGCGTTAATAATCAAGGAAGAATGGCCTTCAATTTCAATATTATCAAAATTTAGTTTTTTACATAACAATAATCCTTGTATTAGAGCATTGTATTCAGCCTCATTATTTGTTGCAATTCCTAAGAAGGAGGCATTGCATGTGATCAGTTTGCCTGACCAGTCATGAATGCAACACCCTATGTACGCCCTTCCTAGCTTACCTTTGGAAGCACCATCGAAGTTTTGTTTGAACCATCCTTTAGAGGGAGGTTTCCATACACATTTACATCTTAGAGCTTCCTTGTCTACACCTTTTTGACCATAAATGAGGGGAATTTTTAACCCATACCATAGTTTCCTTAATTTATCATCCTCTTGAATAAAAACCATCCTTTCTCCCAACCATATTACGATTATTTACTACCTCTACTATACATGCTTCTATATTTTTTAGAAGTTGATCTAAGTCTAGTTTCTTATCCTTGAAGATTATTTTGTTTCTTTCCTTCCATAATTCCCATATAACTATGGAAGGAGAAATATTGCATATCTTTCCAAACATAACATAATCCATCTTTCTAGGCCAAATTATAAGAATATCCATCAATTTGTTAGGGAAGGAAGTTTTCCACATTAACTTGTTGGCCAACTAGGTCCAACAATTATGCGAATATTCACAGTTTGTGAAAAGGTGATCAATAGATTCACACTCCTTTTCACATAAAACACATCTCGATGACCCATAATAACCAATTTTCTGGAGCCATTAGATAGTCATAATTTTATGTTGTACTACAACCCATGTGAGCATACCAATCTTAGGCAGACAGTGTTTGTTCCTGTAACACCCCAAAATTGGCATCTTGCAACCCTAGCCAATTTCGTTGCATTTGTCACTCTTCTAGATCATCAAAGTCCTATTGTACTAGGCAATTATGAATTTTGACTGACTCTACTTGACCTAAGTGTCAAATGTAGAAAATAGTAAATCTGCATTAATCATACATCATATTTAATTCCTAAATACCTATTTGGCTAAACAAACCTTATGATTGAATTAATTTAAATAATAAAGTCCTAGCACTTTAATTAAATTAAATCCACCCTCTTTAGCTAAGACACATGGAAAATGATTAAATAATATTTAATTATTAAATAAATATTCTCTTTTCAATAATTGAATTTAATTATTCAGATAATTGAGAAAAAACAATTATGAGGTCATATTTATTTAATTAATTGGATAATCTCTCAAAAATATTTCTTCAATTCAGAAATATAATATTTGAATTAATTGTGCTTTAAAGAGAGAGAAAACAATTAAATCAAATAAAACAGTTAAAATCAAAGAAAGAAAACAGTTAAAGCAGAGAGAAAATAATTTATTGTTTTCTTTTAAATAAATCTTTCTATTCTAAACTGGATTTTCTATCTGTTTTATTTCAAAGAGGAAAGTTTCTATTCTGATCATCTCTGAGTCTATAAAAGAACTCTCATTCTTCATTCAAAACCCCTACTTACTTTCATGCATTGTTAGAATACTGAATTATTGTCACATTTCTTGATATCTCATATAGAATAATTTTATTATTGCAATAAGAATAGTTTCAATTTCTAGAATAATTGCATTGAAATCATGTCTTAGAATAATCTCACATCTTTCATTTCTTAGGATAATCTTGCATTGTATTACATTCATGGAGAAAAATCCTTCGTTCCTAGATTGGTCTATGGCTGTGAGACTCTCGTTCTGAGAGCTATTTCGAAAACCCCGTCTAGATAGAAGGAAATAGGTTGAATCATGCAGGCAGACAAGATGAATAATCTCATATTCAGTCTTGTGTGTACCTAGTGAAGAAGGACTATGTTGAAGTGTATGGTGACTTAACAAGGCCAAATTTACCACATACAGTTCCAACATAAGTCTATTGGTAATGTCAATTGTTTTTGTCCTTTATTGGTGATAGTATCATACCCACGCTTGGTATTATACTCCCCATTCTTAGATTTGGCCCAAATAATTATGTTTGGGTCTTTAGAGGGGTTAATTTTCCTACTACTTAAGGCTTTATCCACTTCATTCCTGAATGATGTGGATAGTCCATAGTTTTCAAAGGATTTCCATTTCAATCCTAGAGCCGGATTATTGTCTATGAACTCTAAATAATCCTTCACATATATTCCTATCATGCTTTATACGTTCTATGATTGGTTCATCATTAAGAATGATGCCTAGAGGTTAACAAGCATCCCATGAATCTTACCAAAAGAGAGCCTTACCACCATTACCTATATCCCAGGTGATATATTCTGAAATAACACCCCTACACTCTAGAATGAAGTTCCAAATTCGTGATCCTTTAGGAGGACAAAAGTGTCTAAAAATACTTAAGGGATCCCTGCCATCCAAGTATTTATATCTTAGGATTTTATAACCCATTTAGCCTTTGGGTATTTATACATCTTCCATACCATTTTAGAACCTAAAGCTATATTTTATTGTTTAATATCCCAAGAAATCAATGCTAGTATTTTCTTTTCATTTGATCCTTGCCAAAAAAAAATTCTTATCTTTTTATTAATTTCTTTTTCTATGCCTTTAGGCAGACTAAGGCACATCATTTTGATAGATAGGGATAGAAGAAAGGATAGATTTGATCATAATTGTTTACCAGCATTAGTTAGCCACTTCCCTTTCCAAGACTCTGCCTTTTTATCTATATTGTTTAACACATTATCCCATAAATTAGTTGATCTATTACCCTTATCTAAAGGAAGCACTAAATATTTGCACGATAGCTCGCCTATGTTGAATTCCAAGATCCTGCATATATTCTATTGTCAATAATTTGGTGTATTTAAAAAATAAATCTCAGATTTATTTTTATTTATCTATTATCCAGAGGCTTTGGAATACAAGTTTAGAATGTTTTTAATTGCTTTATCTTTTGATATATTAGCTTTCCCAAAAAAAAGGTTATCATAAACAAATTTTTGATGTGTACAAGCTTCCAATTCTTCTATAATCTTGATTTCTGATATGAAATTTTCAATTTTAGCCTTGGTTAGGGTTCTACCTAGAGCTTCTGCCATAATAACAAAAAGAAGGGGGACAAGGGATCCCCTTGTTGAATTATTTGTATTATATTAAAAAACCAGTTGGGTTTCCATTAACCATTACTGACATCATTGGTCCAGAGATACATTCAAATTTTAGGTTGATCCATTGTTTAGAGAAAGCAAAGGACTCTAATCATTTGCACAAAAATCTCCAATCCACCTTTTCGTAAGCCTTTTTTTATGTCTAATTTTATAAGCATGTTGGGGAATCAATTATGTTGGATAGTATGGATAGATTCTTGTGCGATAATAACTTCATCTAAAATAGATCTTCATGGAAGAAAACCATATTGTTCTTCTGAATTTAGTAGAGGAAGAAACTTTTTTAGCCTATTAGCTAATATTTTAGGTACTAGTTCATATAGCGTAATACAAAGAGAAATGGGTCTATAATCATTAAAGCCTTAAGGGCTTGATTTTTTAGGTATTAATGCTGTGAACGTGTTAATTTCTTGGATTATTCTTCCTGAATTTCTCATACCCTCTAAAGTAGAGACAACCTCATCACCAATAAAACTCTAACAATGTTGATAAAAGAAGGTGGGGAATCTATCTGTCCAAGGAGATTTATCAGAGTGGAGATGTTTTAAAGGTGTCTCTACTTCTTCTTTAGTGAATTTTGCATTAAGTATTTGGTTTTATTCCTTAGTTATAATACAAGGGATGTTATTCAATATTAATTGATTTTTGGCCAATCTTTCTAAACCACCTAAATTATTCAGAATATCTTCAAAAAGATTAACTACTTCTTCTGCTATAGCCTCAAGGTCCTCAATTAAAGTCCCATCATTTTTCTTAATACTTTTGATTTTATTGAAATTAGGATTAGCCTTCAAACTATTGTTGAAAAATTTAGTATTTTTATCACCTTTTGCTAACCATACTTCTCTCGATCTCAATTTATAGTAAGATTATTCTTTTTCCAATATATCTTCATAGCGATTTAACATTTTTTTTTTCTTCAGTAAAAGTCTCTATATTCATCCCATCTCTGATGATTTCCTCATTAAGTTTTTCTAAATCTTTCTCTATTGTTTCCTTAGTTACAATTATATTTCCAAAATGAACTTTGTTCCATTCAATTAATTTTTGTTTAATATGTTTCAGTTTTATATTAAGTATAAAATTGTTTGAGCCTTTGAATATTTTTTCATTCCACCATTCTTCTATCTTTAGCAAACATTTTTCATCTTTAAGCCACTTCTTTTCAAATTTAAAGGGATTATTTTTAGGTGCGAGGTCTTCTTCTAAGATTAAACTAATTGGATAATGATCAGATCCTGAATGTGATATGATATTTGACTTTAGGCTAAGATTAAATCTAGATAAATCACCAATATAAAAAAACCTATCCAGTTTTTAGTAATAAGTTCAATATCTGTCCTTCTATTTGACCATGTAAATGTTCCATTGTCCAAAGGGATATTCACACCATTAATTAATTATATCCACTTCTTAAATTCTGTCATTGTCTGAGTAATACTCTTTGATCCACCCTATTGCTCGCTAATGTCTAAGATAGCATTGAAATCCCCTCCCAAGAAAAAAATATTATCTGGAAATATTTTAAGGAAGGTCTTAATTTATTTCTAAACATCCTTTTTTCATGAAGAAATTTAGGGCCATATATGTTAATTATGATAAATTCTAGGTTGCTTCTGAAGTTTCTAACCTTAGTAGCCATCTAGTATGAATTGAAGGTGATAAGGTCTAAAGAGATAAACCTGGGATTCCATATAAAGGCTAATCCTCCCGAAGTGCCATCCGAGTTTTTGACTAGTACTCCCCATATTCCTAGCTTCTTATTAAGATTGTTATAGCCATTTTGTCCCAATTTAGATTCTTGAATTAAAAATAAAGGTGCCTCTAAAGAGGATAAACTCCTTTTGAGGAGATGTTGTTTGTTAGAGGTGTTTAATCCCCTAACATTCCATGAAATTATTTTCATGGCACCTTGGGAAGGAACTTCCCCTTCCCTGCATTTAGAATTGAAGTTATTTTAACTTGACCTGAGGCCTACCCATCTTTTTGTCTTAACTCTATGTGAGATTTTCTACCCTTTTAAGAGATTGTTTTGGATAATCTAGATACATTTTACCTTCAGAAGAAATAGATAAAGCTAACATCCTATCCTTATTAGATTTCATCTCAGAAATAATAAGTGGACCCTCTCTATCTTCCTCATGACCCATTGACTATATTACTTTTAAGATTAATAAAACCTCTGAGTGCTTATTTAACCCAAGAAATTCATTAATTTCTTCAATCTCCTCATTACTGATATTTTCATCTATATTATTACCCTTAGATTCTTTTATATCATCATTTCTACTGTGCTAAAAAATATAATTACAGGTCCCATCTGCAGCTTTTGTGCAGGGTTGCATAGTATTTAAAGGTCTAAGATTTTGAATAACTTCCTTGTTGTTTTTATATCAATCTTCATAATTATTGCCTATGTTTGAGGGAATGATGATAGCTTGTGATATATCTCAATCCGGAGATTTCATTTCATTCTTATCATTTTGGTATAGTAGAATATCTGAAAGTGTTATGTTGTTATCTAATGCCATTATTTTTTTTATCAGTATATTTTTATGTCTATTAGCTTCTTCTGTATCACTTAGCTCATCATCAGATGAATCCAAAAAATCCTCATTCCCCATCACTGAATCAGAACAGGACACAATGTCATGATAGTTTGTATGTACCTATTTTTTAGGGTAGACCACATTAGGTACCCTTATCAATGGGAAAAATTTCTTCCCATAATTACTATCTATAGATCTCAAATTGGTATATTTTTTATCCTCTAGATTCCTCTATATCTTTTAAAGGTAATTTTGGATATTCCTTGTTATCCTCTAAATTCTCATTGTTATTGCCTATTGTTTCTACAGATAATGTATTTTGACCATTCATAATATTGGTTGTATTTGAAGTACCTGAATTTAAAACTTGGAGTTTTCATAGGTTATTCATAGTCTTCTTACCTTCCTGAGAAAATTTATCAGTGAAAAAGAAACCACTATTATCCAAAAAAGATACAGTAGGAAGGGTTTCCTACAAGAATGGGAAGCTAGGATATTCACGTATTTCCCCATCTTCAAAAAAGGGAGGACAAAATTTTGGAAAAGGGGATAATCTTTGTTTTTTATTAAAGAAATTGAGAAGGTTGGTTGTATATTCAATTATGCTATGATCTAATTCTTTATGAGAAATGAGCTATATTTTGTTATCTATATTTCCATTAAAGTACACCGGTTGAAACTAATAAGTAATTTTGTTAGTAATGAATTTGATAGGTTTTAAAACATCTGTGTTACCTATAGAGTGTATCAAAATTTTAGTTTCAGAATATTTAAGGAAATTCCTTTCTAAACCTATCGTACCTCCAAGACTATCCCCAAATTGTGTAATAATCTTGTTGTGAATCAGTTCTACAGGCATATTAGAAATCTTAATCCATTTGGGGGTAGAGATGTTGTGAAACATATTAGAATTAAATTTGGGTTCCCATTTCAAAAGCTTCATCGTGTTTCCTAAATAAAAAATTAGGGCGTTTGATAAAAATTTCTCTTTGACAGATAAATCTCTACATTCCATCAAAAACAATTATTGGAAACAAAGGTAATATTTACATGCTCCCTAAGAGTGCCCTAAAACCAATCCTTAATGGAAAAAAGGTCGAACCAGACCCGAACCATTTTCCTTATATCCCAAAGGAGTTGCAATGATTCTATAAACTATCAGTGAAAATTTGATTACCTTGAATGGATATTTTCGTCATCTCATTGTGAGGGCTAGGTTTGTGGTAATCCTTGGGTCTGCGGTGTGGGGGAGAATAAACCACTTTTTTGGTGTTTCCCTGCTGAAGGGCATTCACTCGTTCATGGAAAGGGTTATAGTGCTTCCCCCGAGTGAAATCCCTAGGAGATATCCTAGGGGAAGAAGACATTAATGCCAAAAAATGATTAAAAGTAAAGACAACATAGGGTTTCATAGAATTTTTATGATGAAAGGGGTGAGAGCCAGAAACCATTTCCCATCCGTCCTCCATCATGACATTATTCACCTTTAAAAATTTATAGGGCACCGCAGGAACGCTGTATATTTTTACATATTTTGTACTTGCAAAAAACGCCAGTTGATTATCCAACGAAGCCACACTGAAGCTTTTTTTCCATCCATCACCATGGCTAGAACAAAATTTGTTAAGACATCTTGTTTGAGAATCACTATATGGAGTATAAAAAACCTTCTCATTAAAAGTGAGAACCACACCAGATTTTTGAGGGTTAAAAACCTTCACTTTATTATTTGCTAATATGCTCTACCTTTTACTCGAATGGCATGTCTGCTCTGCCATTTTTTATTACTAGTACATCTATGCGTAGCCCTTATTGGTAACATATAACTTAAGTTAAATTTATATGTATTCACTTGATCTTAATCACTTTTATTGTTATTACAAATCTTGAAATTTTTAAAAATACCTAGGGAAAAACATTTATCTCAAATGATATAGAACCTTTTTACAAAGAAAGGGAAGGTGTACATAGGAAAAATATTGATACACATAGTATTCTCATCCCACTACATGTAATAAAGGCTCCTTGTGGTGAGATTAATTGGAAGTAATACCTAATGATATATTTAAATATATAATACTATATAACGATACATTACAATGAAAGAGTCATAGTTAGGCTTCAATTCTTATGGCAATTGGGCTTCACACAATTTGTGACCCTCCTTGGGTACAATTCCACATCATCTCTCCAAATTGTCATTTTCCTTTTCATTAATATTCAAAGGCACAATGAATTTCTTTGCCAATATTTAATCCTTGTTTGGAATATATTAGAAATAGCCTTGTTTGAAATTTAAACTTACAAATGGTTTGTATTGGGATTACTGTGAAGGAAGGAAACAAGCTTACCAAGTAGTTTTTCCGGATTCAACATTACCAAGACCACTACAATGAAAGGAGACATGGAATCTAGGTCATTAAATTACAAGTGGAGAAGAAGACACAATGCCACATATATAGATTTATGTTGCCATTGTACTTGCAGTGATTGTTTGTCATTGGTTTGGAAGTAAGTTGCTATCAAAGAAAAACAAATATTTCCATTGATTTTGGAAGACCCAAGAAAGAAAAAATTTCCATAAATGTTTAGAAAATTAAAATTTATATAGATCTATGGCATATAGAAATATTTTTAAAAATTGAAAAAATATATATAGGTCCAAAATCTCCCCTACCCACATCTTCATTTGGGCCAAATTTTACTTTTAGCAAGATTGTTTAGCTCATTCAGTCTATTTATAGGATCTCATGACAAATATTTGTGAATTATAAGTTTTATCAATCAAATCCTAGGATTTTAAATTACCTTTATGATTACTTAACAAATATTCCAAGAAGCACATTGCCAACAATATTAGAAACACTCACAAGAATAATACTTTATCAATTCCTAATCCATATTTTGACTGATTTTAGGTTCCATATAGTCCATTCTAGGAACTCATGCCTCCCCTAGGATCTCTCTCTTGACCTCCTAGGATTTTATGTACTTTCGAATAGCAAACAACTACATATCATTAATGTTATAAACTCGCAACACATTATTGATAGAAAATTCTATTATAAATCGTCTTCTCAATCTTGCACTTGAGTTTGTGGTGGCATATTATCTTATTATTATTTATACTACACATAATTTCTACTATATTGTACACAAATCCTTTTACAATAAATTTTTGCGGCCTTTTTATGAAACCCTTGCATTTCTAATGACTTTTGTTAACTAGGAAAACAAACACACCTAGTCAAACCACCTCAAGTAGCTTGGAAATAATTTTCAAATGATTTCATTATTTTTCTATATAAGAAAAAGATTAATATACATACTATTCTCATCCGGATACATGTGAGAAAGGCTTCTTGTAGCGGCAATGTCTACGCAAGAGCAAAAATGCACCTGATTAGACAATTTATTTACAATAATTAATTAAATTTAAAATTACAATACAATGCTTTTGTAAATTTTAATTTATTTAATATAAACAAACAAACTATCTAATCAGGTGCATTTTGGGTCCCTGTATAGCCATTTCGCTTTGTGGCCAGCTGAATTGTACGTAATGCTTAAAGGTACATTTAAATATACACTACTATATAACGATACAATGAAAGAGTCGCAGTCAGGCTTCAATTCTTACGGCAACTGGGCTTCGCACAATTTGCGACCCTCCTTGGGTACAATTCCACATTATCTCTCCAAATCTGTAGCCGCTAGAAGCCAGTGCACTTTCGAATTTTACGCTGTAGCTGGCAGTATCCAGGAGCTTTTTGAACTTCAACGTTTGTGGTTCCACGCTTATAGTGATGCCAGCAGGGTCCTTCACGTTCACTTGGTACACTGCATCAGCCCCTGCACCCACATATTTCACTATTCTTCTCTTTACCTGAACCGATTTGCTCCCTGATTTCATCACAACAGAAAAGGATGGATAATTGAGATCGCCGGCTTCCAAACTGGAGTTGGGACACGAAACTGGCCCCTTTGTGAGAAGAGCAATTTGTTGTTCTTTGTAGTTGAGAGAGCAGAGGAAGGTGATATAATCTTGAGGCGTCATGTCGTAAACAAGACCAGGGTCTACAGCCTTATTGGGATCCACGTGATCTGCGCCCAAGACAAAGGGATCGGCTGCTCTCATTGTATATGAATCGTTGATGGGCTGCCCTGTGTTGTCAATCAGGTAGGATGACGTCATGAGGGCGGACTTGATGGCGGCGTGGCTCCATGTAGGATGTATGGCTTTCACCAGTGCTGCTATTCCGCTGATGTGAGGACACGACATAGAAGTCGCCGAAAGGATGTTGTAGGGCAACTCTTCTTTATATGCGGCCAATATGTTCAAACCTGGTGCAATTATATCTGGCTTGAGAACTAAGGGATACCCTCTGCTAGGCCCTCTTGAAGAAAAGTCAGCCACAATGGGAGCAGTTATTACTTTTTCCGAAATGGTCAATCCTTTGAGACTCATGGTAGCCGTTGCGTTACTCCGGCTGCTGTTGACGTAAGCTTTGATTTTTTCTCCAGTTGTAAAACTCACGCTGATAGCCGGCAAAGTATTTGGATTGGTGACGCGCTGTTCTAATCCATAACGCATATCATTTGCACCAATAATTCCTGCACCCCCTGCTCTCCACACTTCTATATAGGAAGATATCTGATCACAGACGACAATTTTGCCCTTAACCAAATCGGGATCAAGGCTGCCAGCGAGGCAATAGCTTGTGCTGAAGTTGGTGGATACATACACCAATGGCAGAGGCCCATGCAAAGTTGCATCATCTGCTCGGCTGTAGGCGGAAGAGCCTCCGTAAATCTCTCGGTTACCTAGAACAGCAGATACAGGGAAATCTCTGTCAATGCTGCTCGCACCCACTGTGACAATCCAGGGAGCGACGTTACCAAGAGTAGACGAATAAGGTCCATTGTTTCCAGCCGAGGCAGAAACAAAAACACCCTTTTGAACGGCCCCAAAAGCTGCAATAGCTCTGTTGTCTTCATAAAATGCCCTGTCTTGTGAGCCAATTGAAATGGAAATGACGTCGACGCCGTCAGAAATGGCCTGTTCCATGGCAGCAACGGTGTCCGCGTCATAACAACCCTCTTCCCAGCAGGCTTTGTAGATGGCCAACCTGGCTTCAGGAGCCATCCCTCTGGCCGTTCCGTTGGCAAAGCCAAAGTAACTGACTGCAGGAACTGCGGCGCCAGCAACGGTGGAAGCAGTGTGGGTGCCATGCCCATCGTTGTCTCTCGGAGATTTGTATTCCAGGGTTTCGTTAATAGGAGTCGGGTTCTACGCTTCGTAGCCTTTGTCGAAGTATCGAGCTCCGATGATTTTTCCATTGCAGTTGGAGGAATCGAAGGCCCGCCCGCTTTCACACGTGCCTTTCCATCTGGAGGGAACAGGTCCGAGCCCTGCATCACTGAAGCTCTTGCTTTCGGGCCATACGCCTGTGTCGATCATGCCGACTATGATATCTTTGCCATACGAGCGCGACCACAATCCGGAGGGGGAGGAGAGAGAGAGGAACTCTGGTGTGTGCGTGGTGGCAATTTTATTGAGGTGAGAGGGGATGACAGCCAAGCAGCCGTTCATAGCCTCCATGGCCTGGGCTTCTGCTTTGCTCAACCGCGCGGCAAAGCCGCGCAAGAGAGTGTCATATGTGTATGACATCTCGTTTGCAGTGGGATCTGAGTGCACGACCTGGTCAAGCATTGAAGCATACCAGTGGTGGTGCGAAGTGAAGTGTTGGGGCTTCATGGACTTGAGGATGTGAGCAATGTAACCCTTTCTTCTACCATCATTTTTAGCAGTGCCCGAGCTGCCTGAGAGAGAAAAGAGTATGAGTACGAAGGTGGCAAGAGAGACTGATGCCATTCTTTGGCGAACAAGAAAGAATAGAAGAGGAGCTCTTGAGTATGGGTGAATGAAAACCATTGTGCGTTTTATAGGGACTGATAGGGGACAGCTATGACTAGCTACTTTTGCCACTAACCTGTGTGAAGAAGCCACTAACGCGTGTGATAAAAAAGCCATAGTTGCAAGGTCCAGCTTTATTTAAAGTGACGAAGAACGATATCCTTTCACGAGACTTTCGGGTTTCTGGATTGAATCATGTGAGCATTTTTTTCATTACACGATCATGTGAGCAATCTTTTCGTTATCCAGTTTCTGGATTGAATATGGATTACTTAGGGAACTATTCTTAACAATTATTATAATCTCTTTAATTTGAATAATGGAGGGGAGTTGGAAACTTAGTCGAGCTATCCCAGTGTAGCTCTTCGACCCAGTGAGCTCCTTTGTAATACCTCGGGCTGCAACAAGCTTGCAGTAAGGTCAATTTAGCTAGAGAGTGTCGACGTTAAGACTTACATTAGATGAACCGAAAGCTCCAACATCTCATGCAAGCCAATCAATAAACATAAGATTGTTATTATTTTTAATGGGATAATATGTACAATTATTATTGATTATTGGATTCTTACAAGAATCAATTCAAATAAAATGAAGAAGTAGAAAATCAATTTGAAGGTTCATATGAGACTAATGCAAAGCCTCTAATCAACTATGTCAATATCTTATACAAGTCAATAAATATAAGATAATTATTTATCACTTTTTTATTTCGTCATTATCACTTTTTTATGAGATGACATGCACAATTTTACTATTGATTATTAGATTCAGAATACAATGACGAATGAGTAATTAAATCGAAAACTGTATTTTTTCTTTTTTTCTTTTTTCTTTTGAAGTTTGCTTATTATACTTATTTGCACTCTTTCAAACAAGCTATAATATTAGGAATTATTCTTAAATTATTTTTTTTAATGTATTTTAGTCAAGGGAAAGTCGCAAGTTAGTCCAATGATTCAAAGTTTAGCTTTTTGATACATTGAATTCCCCTATAACACTTTGGGATTGCTAATTGAATCTAAGAAAGCTTGCAGTAAGGTCAACCCAAGTGAAAAGAATCAATGTTAGGACCCCAATGGGATGAACCCAAATGCCCTTAATTGTCTACGCCAACATCTCATACAAGCAAATAACTATAAGATAGTTTTTCATTACTTTTTGACAAGGACAATTTATGTACTTGTAATTATTAATGACTACTTGATTCTTAATGAATAAATTCAAATAAAATGAGAAGGACAAGGGTTAAATATATGAAAAGTTGAAATTCTCTAGAAAGGGTATGTTTTATTCTATTTATTTGCACTCTCTCAAACAATCATGAAATTTATTGATTTACAATTTTTTTTTGAAATTTCACGTCTAATTAAATATTTGTTTTGATAAGAGATCAAAAACAACATTGAAAAATATTATTTTTAATTCCTTACATTTTGAATGTATTCAAAAATCAAATTTGTTGAACTAAATGTTAACATTAAATGTCGAAGCATGGTTATTTTATGGTGTCATCATGAAATTAGAATACCAATTCCATTTCATATTTACATTTTTGTCATACCTTCATTGAAATATCTCAATACAGTAATGCATCAAGTGATATAATCTTGTGTTAGGTTTGGCTTGTGTCCAATTATTATCTATCTTCATTTAATCATTGTTGTTTTAAAAGTCCATACAGTTGGTAGATATTCAATTTTATTTGATCTCATTGTCATTTATTTATAGACATTTGATCCCTATTTATAGATCACCTCATTATCATCATCTATTAGTAAACTAGTGGCATAGGCTTCATCTAGGTCAGTCCTATCAAGAGATAAAATAATAAATAAAAAATATACAAAATACCAAAAAATTTAAATACATTTAGATAAAATTACATATTGATTACAAAATGTGTTTTTAAATATTTAACTTAAGATAGAAAAAATATAATACAATTAGTCCAAACAAAAAACTATACAAAATAGGTACAACAGTTGTGAGTCCTCTCCCATTTCCTTCTATTCAATCATCCTTCCATTTACATTAACATTTATATGTTAGCTTTAGTTGTACAATTAGTTTTAAATAAATTAATGGTAGTTATAGTAAATTTTAGTTTCTTTCCCCTAGAAGTTAGTTGGCTATGTACAAATAATCCACACCTTTGCACACTTTCCAGAATGTGAAGAATTTGAATTTGAGGATATATATATGTGTGTGTGTGTGTGTGTCTATATATAGGGTGATCTCACAATAGTGAGTCCCACTTTTTGGGACGAAGGATTTCGGATTTGCAAACAAAAAAAAAATTGATGGCTTCGTGCGAAGTACCCCACGTAGGCCACTTCACGCAAAGCCATCACTTTGCGTGAAGTGGCACACATAGGGTGCTTCACGCGAACACCCCCTTTGCGCAAAGCCAATTTTGGCCAGAATTTTTATAAATTTCTGACAAGTCATGTCATTTTCACTATTCACTTTGTGAGATTTTGTGGACCCGGTGCTTGGAGTGAACCAGTGACGACCACTATGACATCAGCTCTTCCTGACCTTTTTCGACCTCTTTGTGATTGTTATTAGCATCAGGTACACGCATTTTTCTCATTTTTTATTGTAAATTATACGTTTTATATTCATTTTAGTTAATTATTTGTTTTAAATAATATTTAGTTTATAGAAATGTTAGAAAATGATAATTGGATTTTAGAATTTGTTAGAAAATTATTGTAGTATGTTAGAAAATCATAACTTATTATATTAGAAAATGTTTGAAAACTTTAAAAACCTATAGTATAAATGTTAGAATATATGTTAGTAAATGTTAGAAAATTGTAATTTATTATAGATTAGAAAATATTAGCAAATTGTAACTTATAGAAAATATTAGAAAATTATAATTTAGTACATACATTAGGAAATATTAGAAAATTATAACTTAGTTATACATCAGAAAATATTAGAAAATTATAACTTAGTAAACAGTAGAAAATTATAACAAGTAGTAAACATTAGAAAATATTAGAAAATTATAACTTAGTATGTAAATTAGAAAACCCAATTTAGAATGTTAGCAAATGAACTATAAAATTGTAACTTAGTATGTTAGAAAATGATAAAAAACCATAACTTAGAATGTTAACAAATTTTAGAAAATATTTAAACAAAACATTAGAAACCGTAGTA
>MU225739.1:623599-642876 GCA_018584345.1 Thuja plicata | reverse complement strand
ACATAGGTTGTTTGGCGATTCAACAACCTGTCTCTTCAAGGCTTCGGAAAAAATACTAAATTACAAAAAAAAAATATGAAAAATATGTAGGAAAAGGGTATTTGTGTTACCTTTCTATAAAAAAAAAGAAATATTGAATTTCGATCTATACATTTCAAGTAATGGTGATCAAAGTGACCTTATGTCTGAATTATAGTTACTGTCACTTTAGAAATTAATAAAATATGAAATATTGACCCAAAATGAATAAAACCAATTACATCCTCTGGATATTGAAGTTACAAATATAATTTTGAAATAATTACATCGTTATCATATTTTAAAAAAAAGTTATGTTGATCAAAGTTACAGTCACTTCTTAAAATCATAGTTTTTTTACAAGAACCACTTTTTGAAGGAGAAAGAAAAATGAATTTTATTTTATTTTTTAAAATATATTTAGAAACTAGAAAGAAAATGATAAAATACCCTAGTTTACATTATCTTTAAATTCCTTATAGTTTTCCGGCAATAGGTGTTTGAAAATGAAGTTTTTTCTCAAAATGTTGATCTCTGTATCAAAGTTGGCCAAAAAGTGGGACACACTATTGTGGGATCACCCTATATATATATATGTGTGTGTGTGTGTGTGTGTGTGTGTGTACACACACACACACACACACACACACACACACACACACACAATTAGTCCAAACAAAAAACTATACAAAATAGGTACAACAGTTGTGAGTCCTCTCCCATTTCCTTCTATTCAATCATCCTTCCATTTACATGAACATTTATATGTTATCTTTAGCTGTACAGTTACTTTTAAATAAATTAATGGTAGTTATAGTAAATTTTAGTTTCTTTCCCCTAGAAGTTAGTTGGCTATGTACAAATAATCCACACCTTTGTACACTTTCCAGAATGTGAAGAAATTGAATTTGAGGATATATATATATGTGTGTGTGTGTGTGTGTGTGTGTACACACATACGCACACACACATAGATTTTAATACACTTAATGAGAAGTAATGTAGGCTAATCTATCACTTCCTCTCTATTTTAGATTTTAGGCTTCATCAAAGTTAATACTGCTAGTGATAGGATAAGAAATATAAATGAGGAACATATTTCAGTTCTGATAGGAGATATAGTGTTTGATAAATATGGTGTTATGAATATTTGATCTGGGCTAGATAGAGAACGTCCCAATCATAGTTGATATAGAGAGGTTCGTTCCTGTTTAAAAGTTTATTAATTTGAGATTTTTGGATTAGGAGTATACCTAGTTTCTTTAAATTAACAAGCTCATATAGATAGTTAAAAGAGATATATGTATTTGAGTATCGGGATACACATTTAGTCATTGAATAAATGGGGAATAATTACTCGATGCTATGTTTCTTAGAAATAGATATTTTTTAGTAGATTAAATCTGCTCTAAAGTAAAAACTTAGGAGTAATCAAGAACTTCCTAATAAGGTATTTTATCCTGAACTTTACTGAGTTATTTTTCATAAGGACTAACGAAATATGGTTTGTTATGTATTTTTTTGTAGTTGTATATGTCTACAGGAGCAGCTTAAACTTTGATGAGTAAGGACAAGGCTCAGAGGCCTAGTTCAGGGTTTAGTTCCCGATGAATAGGGTCCCTTTTTTAAAACAAATCAGCTCAAGATAAAGGCACCAATAGTGCAAAATTTTAATGCCAGAGGCTAAAAAATGTGAAGGAATGCTCTTAGATATGGTCTCAACATTAAATATGGTTCAAAACCATTTTTTTGTAAATGAGGGAATGCCCTCATTGTTAAATGTAATGATCTAGACTTCAATCCTGGGCTAGACTGGAGGTTTTCTTCTCCATTCTTTCCCACCAGTGCCCACAGTGAATAGATATTCTATAAATTATAATATATATTAATAAATATTTTGGTTACCCTCCCCCCTCTCATTGTTCCCTAATACCAACAATTGGAAGATGATCCCAAAGGGGAATTTATATAGTTCCTTATGGTGTACTTCACATATATGATATTAGGGCTTATATTCACTATAATCTGGATGAGTTAGGAAATCATCATATTCATAAGTTGTTTAAAGAATTGTGAGTGAATTGTAATCAGAAAGATGATTATAAGGTCTTAGAGTAGAAGAAGATTGCACGAGTCATGAAATTCCTTGCTTTTGATTAGAATGAATGCATAAGATATGTATTAAGTAGAGTACATGATGAGTTCATCTGGCTAGAGAAACCTTATAAGATAACTAAGGAGGTCCTAAGTATCATTTTAGGATTTAATGCATCTTGTAAGGTTCCTACACTCAAATCAATTAAAAATGATCTTGCCACTAAAGTTACTTGTGCATAGTGTGATAAGAGGGCTATAACAGTAAATGGCATCATACAACCTAATGTGAGGTTCACAACTACACTATTAGGTTACAAGATATATCACTCTAGTAGATAGAATTTAAGTTGTAGCACTGTTATCTATTCAACATATAGGATGAACAAAGAAAAGGGTGAATATGATTGGTGTGAGGTCCTTATAATTCAGTTGTTAGAGAATCTCGCAAAGATTAAGAAGGACATGAAGAAAATATTCAAGTATGGCTCTTTCATTATATATATATTTTCTTCTACTTCATGAATACATTCCCAGGCATTGGAAGGATTCAGTGGTATAATGATAGACCTGTGGCAATACGAACTAGAGACTTCTACTACATGTTGGATAGTAAATCGAGAAGGAGTACATTACGGGGTTTGTTTAAATATTCCCAAGAGAGGATGCAATTGAGGGAAGGAATCCCTAGATCCATTATGGAAAAGTACGAGGACACCATATGTTTTATGGTTGAGATTGATGATTGTTTTATGGAAGTAGTGGAACCAAGAACTTATTGGGTTATGCCTTTGGGTTATGAGGTGGATGAAATCATTATTTATGCTTATGCTCTAGATTTACTGAGAAGACATGTTGATCCTAATGAGGAGAGGTTCAATACATACAAAGAAAAGACACTAAAAGTACACTTTGAGGTAAACAAACCTGGAAAAGGGAGGAAAATAACAAAAGGAGTTGAACACATTTCTAAAACAATTGGTATACTAGTTTTTAAGTTGAGAGAAGAAAGAAACAAGTAGTTGGAAGAAGAAGTGAAGAATAAGAAGGAAAGAGAGGAACCAATTGATGTGGATGCAACCACTCCAAGAACTACTCCCACTATATCCTCATCAAAGACTAGATAAACAAGAAAATCAGCTCCACCATCTACAAGTCCACCGACAAAGCCTACTAGTACATAAAAAATAGTGAGTTCAAAGAAATATACACAAGAAAACCTGTCTAGTAAAGAAGGAAAGAGAGTAAAAGAAAAAAAGTACAATAAAATATCATACAGTTGAAGAAGATGATGAGGTCACTAATTCTGATGGATGTAGTGAAATAATTGATATTATAAGGGGCCCAAGGAACTAGAGTTACCAAGGAAAAACCATCTAGTGAATATAAAGTAAGTAAAAAGAAGAAACTTGAAACTATTAAACCTTATATGTTAGTAGGAAATTATGCAAAGAACTTAAAATGACGTGGAAATCTGGGGCCACTTAAGAAATATTTTGATAAGTATGATGATAATGATAAGAGGACTCTTAAAGAAGCAACAATTTAACTTTTGAATAAGTATAGAAGAGCACTTGTTAAGATTATGTCAGATATTTCTAAAGAATTGTTTTATATTTTGGAAATAAGAAGAGTGACTGCACAATCTTAAGAGAAGAGGATTAGAGACTGAGTGTTTGTTAGTCTTTGTCCTGTTATTGTTGTGGACGAGATGGAAAGTATTTTGGAGAAGGAAAAGAAATAATTCAGAAGCAAAACAAGGATAAAAAAACTAATGATTGGCATAATAGATGAAGTTATACATGATATGAAGAAGATCTTGTTAGATAATAATTTTGAATTTTTTGAAAAATATGATGATGATATTCATGACATATATGCCTCTTACATTGAATTATTACAAATCAATATTCCTACAGTAGACAAAGTTCTTTATGTGTATATCTATGGAGCTCCTATTCATATTTTAGTTGCTCCTAAGGTTGATGTTGAATTTGAGATGGAAAATGTTGAAGGAGAGAAGAGAGATGGGGAGGAAGAAAGTAAAGATGAAGTAGAGAATAATGAAAGTCGGAAAGTTACAGTTGTGAAACAATCAATTCAAAGAGAGGTGAGAGAAGAGAAGGTGACTAGAACAAAAGTTGAGGAAAGAGACATTGTTGAGGTAGTGGAGTTTCTAGATAAAGACAAGATGGAATTGGATTATGTTGAACTAATCAAAGGTTGTAAATTAGTCTTAAAACACTTATCCGTACTCAGATGATGAAGCTTGCATCATATGCACAAGAAAAGGCAATAAAAAAATATTGAAGACACACATAAGGGACAATTAACTTTTGATCCTTGCAAGTTAAACATAAAATATAGAACTTCATATTCAATAGATTCAACTGCATGGATTTTGTTACATAGTGGATTTTTAAAGCCATTATTTTTCCATAACTACCCTATGGGAAACTATTCCCATCAACTAAATTTTAAAAACTAATTATTATTTTTATTTATTAATTATCCTAAACCTTCAACTGATTTAATATGACAACATCTCTCTCTCTCTCTCTCTCTCTCTCTCTCTCTCTCTCTCTCTCTCTCTCTCTCTCTCTCTCTCTCTCTCTCTCTCTCTCTCTCTCTCTCGTAAGCTCATAAAATGACCCTTAGTTTTCTCTTACCTAAAAGTAAGTTAAACCCTTTATCTATATTGAATTTCCTTGGTCTTGTATCTTGGCAAGTGGCTTTAGGTCTATGCGATTATAAGCTTGAGTCCTAAAAAAAAGTATCTTACCAAAATCACTAAGTTAGACTCCCTCTAGGTTTCCATCATTAGACATATAAATTAATATATGATGACATTTAGGAAAAGTATTTAATACAACTCAAAAATATCATATATCTAGCTAAGTAAGGTGTGTCTTGAAATTAAGAACAATGATTTTTTGATGGATCAATAGAGAGTAAAGGTGAAACATCATAGGAGATGAAAATAATATTATATGAGTAGTTCTCCTAATAGGTAGTGTAATATCAAAGATAGATATTACCATAGTGTTAGTAAAATTATTGAATTTCCTCGGCCTTGGATCTTGGCTTAAATTTAGGTCTATGTGATTATAAGCTTGAGTTCTACAACAAAGTATCTTACCAAAATAGCTAACTTAGACTCCTTGTAGGTTTCCATCATTAGACATATAAATTAATATATGATGACATGTAGGAAAAGTTTATAATACAACTCAAAGATATCATATATAGCTAAGTAAGGCGTGTCTTAAATTGAAGGAAAATGATTTGTTGATGGATTAATATAGAGTAAAGGTGAAACATCATAGGAGATGAAAATCATTGTATATGAGTAGTTCTCCTAATAGGTATTGTAATATCAACGATAGATATTACCCTAATGTTAGTGAAATTATTGAATTTCCTTGGCCTTGGCTCTTGGCTTGAGTTTAGGTCTATGCGATTAGAAGATTGAGTTCTAAAACAAAGTATCTTACCAAAACCACTAACTTAGACTCTTTGTAGGTTTCCATTATTAGAGATATAAATTAATATATGATGACATGTAGGAAAAGTAATGAATACAACTCAAAAATATCATATATATCTAGGTAAGGTGTGTCTTGAATTTAAAGACAATGATTTGTCGATGGATCAAGAGAGAGTAAAGGTGAAACATCGTAGGAGATGAAAATCACTCTATATGAGTAGTTCTCCTAATAGGTAATCTAGTGTCAAAGATAGATATTACTATAGTGTTAGCCATATCATACACATAAAAATATGAAAGATCATCAAAATAATATCATTTTGTATAGGCATGGATGAATTTTTTAAGATCTCTACTAAAGATACTCTAAAAGGATAATGTAATTACATATTCTTAGATAGTATTATAGGTCATATGTGATGATAGGAGGGAAAAGAAATATTTTAGTATACACTATAGAATAAGACCAAATATAGATGTCTTCAAATGCTTAGTGTAATAGTTTATATACTTCATTGGTCAAGAAACCACCAAGGTTCAAATCCCTCCTAAGCCACTACACTCGTAGGCCTTGTACCTTGATCGTGTAGATTAAAGTATTTTCTACCTTCTGTAAGAGAAAATCTTCCTCACGCTACCTCAATGATAAGGATCTGCAAATCTAAAAATATAAGGGAACAAATCTACTAAACTACTTGAAAATTAACTAAAGTCGATAAAATAATTTTAACTAAATAAAAGGAAATGAAATTATATCAAGGTAATATAACTAAATGCAAAAAATGTTGATAAAACATAGATTACAATATGTATGCATATTCTAACTTTAGAAACTGAAAACATATAAAGAAAAGGACATACAGTGGAAGTTTGAAGCTCTTGACCTCAAGCAACAGCTCACAACATGGACATGTGTGCACCGTGCTAGGATCCTAGAGATAATATAAAATAGAAGGGTCTCAAACTATGTCACCTAGCCTCAGTTCCCAAATAGGGGCACCAGTTTCTCACCTACACAAATAGAGATGAGAAAATGTTTGTGGCCATAAAGAGGCTTGTCTCAATCAAAACCCTTGTTTTGGTGTTCCCACCTACACAAAAAACTAGATAGAAATATAGATGATAAACCAAAATGGAGACATATAGTAGAAATAAATCCATGCTTGATGTAGGAGTACCCCTAGTACACAAGTATGTATAACAAAAATGAGCTTCACTTGAGGGAGGAAATCCCTTATTGCACAAAAATCAGATGGATAGAAACAACAAACCTCTCTTGATGGAGGAAAGACCTTACTACCTAAATAAGATGATATTAAGAAATATTGAACATAAAAGTGCAAAGTAGCTATATAACAAGATAGGTAAGAAATTCAAATGACCTTATTTTGTTGATCTTCATGATGTTACAAGAAAAATATGGTCTAGAGCTTCACTTTAGAGAGAGAGAGAGAGAGAGAGAGAGAGAGAGAGAGAGAGAGAGAGAGAGAGAGAGAGAGAGAGTNAGAGAGAGAGAGAGAGAGAGAGAGAGAGAGAGAGAGAGAGAGAGAGAGAGAGAGAGAGAGAGATTACTTTTATGGTTTCTCATGGGTGGAAGTAGCCATTTCATGCACATTCGAGAGAGGGGACACATGCAAAAATAGTGTTTCCTTTTAGAATTTTGTGGAATTCAAATTTGGATGGGAGATCAGGAACACAATGCTACAAGGGGCCATAGTGTCAAAATGTGTCCATCTAATCATGGTCCTCTATTGCTAACTAAGGAAAAAACTAAAGCTTGGAAAAAGTAGGTCAACTTTGACTATTCAAAACCTTTTGTCTAAGAGTGAGTTGTTAATGTGTGATATTTACAGCTAGGACCTCTAGAGTAACAATATAACTAATAATTTATTTGATTTCATTTTGTACAAAGATGCTCTTAGATGAAGGAATGTGATCCAAGTGTTGTCCTATCGGCAATTGTTATTTTGCTGATCAATAAAAATAATGCCCTCGATTGTGATCACGCTGATATCATCTTTTCCTTTGAACAATTATGCATTGACTTGGAAATGACTTTTTACTCTTACTATAAACATTCCCAATTCATCTTCAGTCTATCCAATACCTTTTTCTCTTGCAATTTTTCTACTTGGCAGCAATGGAAAATGGTTTAGATTAGGAGAGTATGCTCTTCTTCTTTGAAAGAATTAGAAATCTAGACATCCAAAGCTTTCCAATCCTTGGTATATATATTTAAATAGTAGAGGGCATGTCGGTTGAGGAAAAATTCTCCCAAAATGACCCAAGTGAGGACAGGTTTTACACCAATCCTTCCAACTCACTATAAATAGTTGCTTCCTCGTAGGCTAAAGCCTCAGAAGGTGGAGCCAATTTTGTTCATGGATTTTTGACATCATTCCTTGAACATGCTTGGGTGTATATAGAGCGGAGCTGCTTGAATATTTCTTGCGAGACTACATACATTCAGGTACTCATAGGGATATATGCCTGAATTTTGCCTTGTGCAATTCTATGGGGGACGGTTTCGAACGGATTGCCCAATAATCTACAACAACTTTAATTGAAATAATTCCTGATTTATCCCCGAAAGGGTGATAATCTTTGTGCAAGGAAAAAAGTAATTTCCCCAAGATACTCGTCATATTATGCCCTCACTTGTGTTTGGAGTCGGCTAATACAACATCATGACTGGAGCCATTGCATGCTTGGTGATGGCTGTATTTTGATTAGCATTTGAGTGTGTACCTGAGTCAATGAGCAACAATTTTCATCCTTTACCTAGAGAATAGGAAAAGATGAGTGTTTGTTTCACCCTTTTAACAATGCAAATTTGTTTGACGTGCTTAAAAGATCACTAAAAAGATAAATTCCTTCAAACAAGCAAAAATATTCAAACCTTCAGATACACGTGTTCTTCATTGAAAAGTCTCCAAACATGATCACAAATCAGACAAATTGCGTAAACTCCCAAAAACACAAATTTCAAAACTGGCAAAAACTGACAAAGACATCATAAGATCGCATCCTAGATTTCCCATATCACACTTGGTATTTGGGATTGCATCCGGTATTGGATGAGATAAAATTGATCAACCAATGAGGATTGAGAATGGGAGCTCACATGGATCAAGCCCAATTCATCCTCCATCACA
Organism: Thuja plicata; assembly: GCA_018584345.1. Classification (NCBI taxonomy): domain Eukaryota; kingdom Viridiplantae; phylum Streptophyta; class Pinopsida; order Cupressales; family Cupressaceae; genus Thuja; species Thuja plicata. The sequence continues at coordinate 634,122 of MU225739.1, read as the reverse complement.
CATCTTGAAATTGCATCTTGATCACTCAAATTGTCCCCTTATTTGAAACCACCCTTTAAATTGTCTTAACCATTGAGACAATTGACTTAATCAAGAACTAATCATGGTTTAATCAACTCTACCCCCTACCCTTGGAAAATCCTTTAAATAGAGGTCATTTTTAATGCATTTACAACACACACACACACACACACACTCATGAAGCAAAGCCTCATCACTATAGGAAAATAGTTTGGAATTGATAGCAATTACATCTTTAGAATTTGTATTTTAGTGAGCAATTGGAGTTAAATGAGCACAAATCTTTATCAATTCTCATTTTTAGGACTATCATTATGGATGCTTAAGCTGAGCGCATGCTGTCTTCTTTCCTAATTAGAGAGCCATGAGATGCTTCTTGCATTATTTTCAATTCATTTAGTCAATCTTTGTTATATTTCCTTTGAATTGATCATAATATCAAACTAATTACGTGAAGGTATAATTTTACATACACACTCCTCATGAAACTCATCAATCTACAACAGTTATGGCTTGTCCCCGTCATTTCATTATAAGGTAGGGAATAATTTTTATCATAACATATATTGAATTATGTCATGTGCTTACGTAATTAGGAAAATCAAATAGAATAATAATGGAGTGGATTTTTAGTTTATGTTTCTCAAGTTCTTTGAGGTTGCAGGGTTATTGATGGAAAACTCATGGGACAAAAGTATGTGGTTTTTGTTTTTTTTTGTTTTGTTTTTGTTTTTGTTTTTGTTTTTTTTCTTCTTCTTTATGTGGAAAAAGATGAAATTGCACAAACATCTAAGAAGTAGGGTTGTGGATGAGAAAAATTGGAAAAAAATAAATTATTTTTAATATTTCAAGGATTTGTTAGAGAGTTCATAATAGATATAATCAATAAAAAAATTAGAATATTTTCATTTTTAGAGATTTTTAAGGTTTAAAATCAATATATTTTAAGTATTAATGGTAAATAAATAATTGACACCTAATGAATAAATTGATAATCTTATGTTGAAAACAATTTTTTCTTTAGTATCTAATTTTGTTATGGAAAAATACAAATCTTTATTTTAAGAGTAATCTTCATGAAATTTGAGAGTGGTTTTGATAATAAAAAATGTCTTAAAGTTGAATATTTTCATGTTCTCAATACTGGATCATTGTTACATGAAGAAATAATTTGATAAAATTTGATTATGATTAGTAAAGACAAGGATATTAAAAATTTGAAAAGCTCAATGAGTTTATGGTAGAGTGGACTTAGGAAGCAATATGTGAAGGGTAGATCAATTTTATGAAAAAGTAAATATAGAATATAAAAAATGTCAAGAATATATCAAGGAATAAGACTGAAAATTATTAGACCATTTTTCTACTGCTACATTTATTTCAAAAAATGATGGATGGGAGATTTTGCCCCTAAAAATGAACATTTTAATGCACTTTGATATTGATCTAGTATTTGAAGATTTGTATTTTGATGGTTTTTTTATTCAAATTTTGATGCATTGTTAGATAAAGGCTTAATCTATTTGAAAGATATAGGTGAAAAGGATAAACATATCATTATCAAATATTTTTTTTTTTAAATTTCAAAATTAAGACCTAGAAAGTGAATAATAGGTGATAACATTTCCTTTTCAACAACTCCATCCTTTCCCAAAAGATAATACTTATATTGAGTTTAGGGTTGACTTTTAAAAAAAGATATATGATGAGAATCAAATAAAATTTGTGGTGATTACTATCCATATATATGTGAAAATATTAGGACATTGTAAGATGCGTTAAGGATGCATGATATATATGATTAATGGAATGGTTTCTAGTTATGAAAAAAAATGAATGCATATAAATTCATTCATGCAAAAATTTTCATTGTAGGGTCATTCTTATTTACTTAAATCATGTATGTTTGATAATATTTTGTAAAAGATTTTTGGATATGAAATATGTTTGATAATATTTTGTAAAGGATTTTAGGATATGAAATATTGTAGCTAGATTTCCAACTCACAAGAAGAGGTTGTTGTTTTGTGTAGCCTACATATGGATTTTTGTAATGCATTTTGTTTCCCTCAATTCCCTCTTCTAATTTAATATTTAGTCTATATTATTTCATATTGTGTTTCCAAAATTCCAATTTGTGGCATTTTGTTATTTGTGGTGTTGTATTTTCCTGGCAAAGGTCTGTGTTGCCACATTTGTCAGTGTACTGACACTACTTTCTCTCTCTGCCATTTTGGGCACTACTGAAAATGATGATGGAAGAAAATTTTATGTTGGTCACACCCTCAAGTCCATGAAGCCTGACTAGTTCCCTTTGCACCACCACTGGTATGTGTCAATGCATGTCCAGATTGTGTAGGAATTATTGTTACGAATGAAAGGGTCATTAGGGCCCAGCAACAATTGATGGACACTTTTAAATTCCTACCACAACTGTTAAATTCAGAGTTGGAGTAAAAATCAAAGCCTACATCAACAATAATGTCAATAATGCCACGATACACACACAACATCCACGGTTGTCGGAGTTGGTGTGCCTATTGCGAGTTTCTTGGGCTTTGCCAATGAGACGGTCAGACGGATGGCCCCTCATGTCACGATGGTCATCTACAAAGCCTGCTAGGAAGAGCCTCATTTCTTTTTTTTTAACATTTTCTTTCAAATCTTATTTTTAATTTATTTTATTAATTTAATTTTTATTAATCCTAGATTGATTTAGTCACATTAGTCCATAATTCTTGCAACTGCTAATTAGGTGATTAAAAGCTAGTGTTCCCAATGGATATACATAACCTTGAAACATGAGACTAGGGTAATCTTTTGGCTTTCTCATGTTTTCTCCAATTTGTTATACAAATTTCTCATATGAACAAGTACCAACTTATATAACTTGTTATCAATCTTTTGGTTTTCTCATGTTTTCTGCAATTTATTATACATATTTCTTATATGAACAAGTACCAATTTATATAACTTATTATGAAAGTTTGTGCTTTAAAAAAAATCTTTAATCTTCATATATGACACAAATTATGATAAATATAAAAATAAATAAACTTTTATCAATTTATGCACATAAAAACATAGATAATTATGAACTTTAGAGTATAGATTTATTAACTTTAGAGTATGGATTTATTTTTATTTTTGTAAATATTTTTTAATAAATTATAAAATTTATGTACCGGAAATATGAATTAATTGAAACGAAATCGTTAAACTAAAAAATCCTTTTTCGTTTTTAATTTTTTATGATTTTAGAATACATTGGCTCTAACCTTATTGTCCGACACTCACTTTTATTTCTTCTCATAAATGTGGAAAATTATGGAAGTTAACTTTAGTATGTCTTTTCATGTGAGATTCGTTGATTTCTTGGACATGAAATTTAGTGCATCTTTATACTTTTTTTTTTAATGAGGCTTACATAAAGACAAGATTTTTCAAGAAAGACTTTATTCAGTATAATATATTGCTTTTCACTTTTTTCCTCATAAACTAGTATATATAAGATTGAATACATTGATTGAAAAGTATTAAAGATTTTAGACTTCTTTTTAGAACAATATATTAAATAATGTGTATAATTGTTTGTTATATTTTATTTATTTAATTAAATTTTTTAAAATATAATAATTAATTTAAAAGTGTTACAATTATATGTGAAATTTATTTATAATATTTAATAGTTGAAAAAATTTCATCATTATTTTTTGGATTTATTTTTATAATGAACAATAGAAAATAAAGTAATAAACAAAAATGTGAATAATATAAATGAATCTTATATATTAGTTTCTATTGTACCTTGGATTGATCAAGGATAAAAGAGATAATGCATCCACAATCATGAGCGGACTCTAGTGTCCTTCCAAGAATATCCTCCTTTTTCTAGCCTAAACATGGTCATTTATATCTACTTAGATAATCATCCTTTGTATTTTGACCAAGTTACACTATTTAAGTATCCAGTTAGGAATATATAACTTCTTGTCTCACTTCATGTGGTTGAGAAACATGCACTCATCTTTTGATAAATTTATTTCATGGACACTTTAAACATGTACTCAAACACTTGTCAAATGAGAAAACATGTTTTACACATTTGGAGGGGTAGTTAGTTATTGAGTCCTACCTTCCTACCTCCTCTACCTTTCCTATATATTCAAGGATCTCATTATACATATTTACACTATCATATTATTTGAGATTTATATTTTTATGTATAATTTATCGATGAGTGAAAGGATATTTAGATGTTTCTTTCATATCTTAGCTTCTAGAATTTGGTATCAAATCCATGACTACATGTCCCTTCTTCAATCAACATCACTCAAGTAATATATCCATCATTTAAGTATCATGGAGTCTGATGTAGGAGTATCGACCTCTTATTGAGTTGGTACCAATTATATGAGTTAAGAGACTGATAGAAACACTCCTAGGTGTGCTTGCACACACCAAATCTAGGAATCTACTGTTACTAGCCTTCTCAAGATCCTACTCTCTCTTCTAGGATCTTCCAAGCCCTTGCTCAACTGGCCTAGGAATTATCCAACACAACTCTATGAGCTGGTCACCTTTGTGCTTCACTTTGGGATAACTATCAACAAAGTACTCTTCAATCCCTTACTCTTTTTTGGATGTCTCCAAATGCATTTTCATCTTCACTTCATCAAAAGTATTGTAGGGGGTGTAATTCTTGCTGAGACAACTTCTTTCCTTCCATATGGTCCCATTAGAATAGGAAATTAATGGTTTTTTCAAACGATCTCAAGAAAATCAATGGATTTTGTCCTTTAGGCCTAATAGGTCAATTAGCCCTAATCAGTGAGTTTTTCCTACTTTTCTCACAAAAATCTCAAATAAAACCCCCCAAAAATTAGATATTTAGACACCCTTTTCCAAGATATTAAGGATTTTGGTGGTCTTAGGGTTCTAGGGTCTCCATATAGTAGGTTCCTAGAATTCATGGCTAATAGGGCAAATAGGGCTATTTTTGTGCAGTCTACTGATTTATGCATGGAAGTCTATCTTAATGGATTATCCAATGCTTAATCTTCCTAGGAGGTATCTGTATGACCTCTATGCTTGTGAAACCATGTTTGGTTCCATTCCCCAATTCTTTCCCCTGTAATTAAACACCATTAAATCACTATCATGCACCTAACCGGGTACACTGAACTCACCTAGGGCATGACACCAAAATTATCTAACTTGCTTTTCTGAGCTCCTTGTTCCATATGTACATTGTACATTGGATTCCCTTCCATATCCCTCTAGGCCATGATTATTTTCATGGTGGAGATCTATGGGGGGACATGTTTCCTAAAAGTGCCTAAACAACACCAGCAACTGTACTATTAACAAAACAATTTAACAGACTAATCTAATGAACTCAAAAAAACTTCAGAGATAAACAAAAATTACTTTATAACTACCTCTACAACACAAATGCAACATAGGATCTCACTATTTAATCCATCTACTAACTCTCAAATTTGAAAATAGTTGACTGTATGCAAAAACCAGTAACAGAGCTTCTTCAAATTCCAAATCACTCATTACATTCATCTACCTCAAGAAATGGGATCCTCTATATCTAAATATGCCCTCCCCATGACTATAGACTGTTATATTAACAACCCACCATCATTCTTCAAAAATAATCCAATTATGCCAAATATTGTCATACAACTTTTAAAAGTTGCAAATGTTGTCATGCAACATTTTGACAACTTTTTACTCCTAAGAAAGGTCTTAGATAGGGATACCCTCTCTCCCCATACCTCTTTATCATGGTGGCTGATGTGCTTAGCAGGAATATGGGTATGTTGTCCGCTACTGGAAGGATAAAAGGCATCAAACCTGCTTCCACTCACCCTCAAGTGGTGTTGGAACAGTTTGTGGATGACACTTTCCTCTTCGGGTATTCTTCTATTATTGAGGCCACGCAATGGAAACAAACTCTGGATTGTTATGCTTGGGCTTCGGGTCAATGTATTAACTATAAAAAAAGTCAGCTATTCTTCTTCAATACTCCATTGGACTTACAAATTAAGGTGCTTCAAATTCTGGGGTGTCTGGCAGCTTCGCTCCCTTCTACTTACCTGGGCCTTCCCCTCACGGTCAAAGATGTATCCCATGAATTCTGGAACTCTATTCTGGAAAGAACCCAATGGAAACTCGCTGGATGGAAAGGAAAGATATTAAGCAATGCTGGCAAACTTTAATTGGTTGCTTCCACCCTCCAGGGGATCCCTATCTACTTCCTATCCCTCTTCAAAATCAGAAGCAACATGGCTGAAAAATAGGAAAAAATTCAGAGAACCTTTCTGTGGGAAGGGTCTGAAGAGAAAAGGAGGATTTTGCTTGTCAACTGGGACACTGTCTACCTCCCGAAAAGATTGGGAGGTCTTGGCCTTAGAAAAATTGGTCTGATGAATAAGGCCCTTACTACGAAGGTGGCTTGGAAGCTCATTGAGGGAAAAGTGGATTGGTGTAGAATAATGGAAACCAAATATCTCCAAGGCCACCCCTACAAAATGATGTTCCACAATAATGACCTTCCTAGTGGATCCAAACTCTGGATAAACATCTGCAAGTGTAAGCCCCTTCTATCCAGAGGGGCTTTTTGGAAAATTGGTAATGGTAGGTCCATCAGATTCTGGAATGACCATTGGATCATGAACCAACCTCATCTGGGTCATAGATTAAAACCACTCATGGACTACCTTAGACCTATCCTGGGTTTTAGAGCTTCCAACTACACCAACTGAAGAGTTTGGGCTGATTTACCTAATCAATTAAGGGATAGACCGGACCTGCAACACATGGCCAAGGAACTTATAGAAAACATGACTAGCATCAAAATTTTTGAGGTTGATGACTCTATTATCTAGACCCCCACTCAGACTGGTGCTTTCATAGTTATTTCTGCTTACAACCTACTTCTTAAGGAGGAGAGTAACCTAGGTGACTGGAAGAAGGTGTGGATCCCCCAGCTCATGCCTAAAATAAACTTTTTTTGGTGGACCCTAATGCACGGTAAGATCCTAACCCAAGATAATCTTACTAAAAGAGGCTTCTCAATGGAAAACATATATGTCCTATGTGAGAAGGTAGAAGAGATAGTAAACCACCTCTTCATCCACTATGACTATGCTGCCAGCATGTGGCAAGGAATTTCTAACAGATTGGGTATCTTGTGGGCCCTGGATGGCGAGGTGAACCAATTTGTTAACTGGAGATCGCCTTCAAATCACCCACTGCTCTAACTCCTCTAGCGTATGCTTCCCCCACACATATGCTAGACCATCTAGAAGGAAAGAAACAACAGGATCTTCAGGGAGAAAGGCATCCAACCTGAAACCTATCTCCTTATCAGAACTAAGCTCCCGAGTGAAAATGTTAGGATGGTTAAATGGAAGCTCCCATCCAGTCCTCTTGCTGCCTGGGATGCTAAGATTGCTGAATGCTGGAACCTCCTGAGTGGGTTCTCCAGGTTCGACAATGCTAAAAAGACTGCCAGAAAAGCTAGCAAATGGATTGCCCCTCCTAGAGGCAGAATAAAATTAAACTTTGATGGGGCAGTTAATAATCTTGGGCATGGTGGGGGAGGAGTGCTGAGAGATCACCATGGCACTTGCCTTCTAGCTTATGCGGGACCAATCAATAACTATACTGTTACCAAGGCGGAAGGGAGTACCCTTCTATGGGGGATTAAACTTTCAAAATAGATGAACTTCAGATAGCTGGAAATCGAGGGGGATTCCAAAGTGATAATAGAGGCAGTCAAGAGTGGAGCTGGTGTAGGGTGGCAAGCTAGACCTATCATTATGGAGATCTATGAGCTTCTTGAGAGCTTCCAACATTTGACTATAGGCCATACCTACAGAGAGGGAAACTCAGTTGTTGACTCAATGGCAAAAATTGGTCTAAAACAAACCAAACTAAATAGTTGGATGTTAATTGGTGACTTACCTTCGATGACTCAACAACTCATCATGGGAGAAATGGATACTATAGTCTAAATGTGCCAAGTTGGCTTATTTATTATGAACCCCTCCTTGATCACGTTCTGGCGTGTTTGAGTGATTTGTGTGACTATGTGATGAAGGTCAAGGCAGGAGGATCCCCAATGGAGATGTCCTAGCCCCCAACCAATAACCACACAATGGAATATAAATAACAACATAGAGATTTATATCCACACAATGCAAATACTCATAATAAAATCATTATATTTTCATCCAACATGCCTGGATATAAGGCCTTCCGAGTTACGGCCAAATATAATGCAATTACAATAGAACTCTGTAAGATCTTGCAAGATCCAAATGAAACCCTAGCTAGCCCAGATCCACACACTGGTAGGAACACCCAAGGAAGATGTAAACTTGTGCTCGCAAGCCCACCAAGAAATCTCCTTGTTTCCCAAGCCGCAGCCACTAGCTCCTCACAAAAATTGCTCCACAACCACCTCCTCTTCTCCCAGGTGGATGAATAATCCTAGCTAATCTAGATCCACACACTGGTAGGAGCCCCCAAGGAAGATCTAAACTTGTGCGTGCAAGTCCACCAAGCAATCCCCTTGTCCCCCAAGCCGCAGCCACTAGCTCTTCTCAAAACTCGCTCCTCTACCTCTTCCTCTTCTCCAAGATGAATGAATAATGACTAAAGACTTCCCCCACAACCCCTACTTATACCAATCTAAGCCATAGGTCGGCCCTGAACATAAATTAAATACAAATACCGAAATTAAATGCCACAAGTCGGCCAACAACAACAATTAAATGCCCAAAATAGATGTCTTAGTAAAATCATGATATCTCCTAGCTCCGGATGAATTAGGACTCGTGCTTCAAACCATAGGTATAAATCTAGGCCCTCTTCAATCCCTAAAATCTGTATCCTCTAACTCTTTGTGGAAAATTACTTATATGGCTTGTAATAGGAACCAAATTCCTAAGCAAGGTCAATCTCCTCCCGGTCCATGCCAAGCAACCAAGATCATGCCAAGTTCCATTAAATACATCAAAACCAATTACCAAAGACCCAAGTAGGTCCACACAACTCTACCAATTCCCTCACACATGAAAATAAGTCCACACAACTCCATCAAATCTCCCAAACATGCAGGATAGCCAACTACCCTGGGATGCTCCTTCATCAGACTCCCCAGGTGCGAAAAGAAGTATGCCTCATACTTTGACGCTAGATGAAATATCCACAGCCATCTTCATCTTCACCAAAGGCTTCCACTCCAACAAGGACAATAGAGCCAACACGTAAATCATCTAGATCTACATCCATCTATCAACCACTAGAATTTCAACCATCCAATCAGCATGCTCACTCCCAGGAACAAAATGAACATAGTACCTCGCCAATAACCTCTGTAACTTATCAAAACCATCAATGTCATCAAACATGAAATCCACATTAGGAACATACAGATCCGCAGTATCATGTAGATCCTCAACCACATCAACAACTAATGAATCCACAGCAGAAACATCCATATCAACAACATAAGGATCATCACCCTTAGCAGCCTGATTATCCATGACCAAGTGCTCCACAATTTCCATGTCAGACTCAACCAAATGATCATGAAAACCAATCTCAACCACAGCATCAACAAGGTTAGGAAGATCCTCAGCAACAACCACAAGTTTCTCTACAGGTTCTGTATCAGACTCCACACATTGATCAACAAAACCAACTTCCATCTCAACCTTGCTATGCCCTCTTCTCTCTCGAACAAGTCTTCTAACCGGCCAAACAACTCGCTTCCTGATCAGTAGAATCCAGCTGCATGGTTTCAAGATCTCTCGAACTCTCTTATGAAATTTATCCAGAGATGGATCAATCTCAACCATCCATTCCTTAACTGGATTAGTCAATCTAGCTTCCATCCGAGAAAAAGTCTTTGAAATATTCTTCTCCACCACATCATGGATTTTTGCAATCATCGCAGGGTCTAATCTTCTTAGAGCCATCTTCTAAGATCTTCACAAACCCTCTACAATGAATCACCAACTAGATCCAACCTTTACTGTAGGTCCTGGTGCAAACTGCCTCACATTCAACACTCTGTCCACACACTGAAGAATAACCACACTCTGATAAACTCCACCCAAGGTCCTGGTGCAAACTGCCTCACATTCGGCACTCTATCCACACACTCAGGAACAACTGTGCTCTGATACCATCTGATGAAGGTCAAGGTAGGAGGATCCCCAATGGAGATGTCCTAGCCCCTAACCAATAACCACACAATGGAATATAAATAACAACACAGAGATTTATATCCACACAATGCAAATACTCATAATAAAATCATTGTATTTTCATCCAACATACCCGACTATAAGGCCTTCCGGGTTACGGCCAAATACAATGCAATTACAATAGAACTCTGTAAGATCTTGCAAGATCCAAATGAAACCCTAGCTAGCCCAGATCCACACACTGGTAGGAACACCCAAGGAAGATCT
>MU225739.1:577307-587426 GCA_018584345.1 Thuja plicata | reverse complement strand
TCCCTTTATGGATTAAAAGAAACTAATCCTTAAAGCATGGACATATTTTTACATTTTTTTTTAGGATCTCTTGATCCCTCCAGTTTAAATTTACACGGATCTCTTGATCCCGCCAATTTTCAATTTAAAAATACTTTGATCCCTTTAATAATGGATCTCCCTGATGAGTTGACTAGTGAGTAGCCATATTCACTAGGCGGTTCAACTTCATCTTTCCAGTTACACCTTTGTGTGGTTGACAATGGGACATAAGTTCTCATTGGGTGAGATGATCACACTCTTTTTCTCCTTTCTTAACTAAGTGATGTCTCTCTTATCAGGATCTTAAGGATGATAAGGACTCGAGTCCCTTCGGGGCTTGAGGGTTTCTTTATCCCTTTTGATTTTAATAAGATTGTCTTTTCTGTATGTTCTCCTTTACCAAGAGTTTGTGTTCAACTCATACTCTTGCTAAAGTAGGGGCTAAATGTATAGTCGGAAAATGGAAGCACTTCTATAGGAGACTAGTTTAGCCTTCCAAGTGAGTGGTTTGGGGTCATGAAAAGCACATCTAAATGGGTTCTTGATCTTGACATGGCTTCCCCCCTGACTTGCCTTTCTAACCTCCATTTCCTGACCTAAATTCTGCATTCTGGGTCTCTGACATGTGATCCTGGGATCTGAGGATAGGGTTGACCTCCTAGGACAGGGTCAACCTTAGCCCTACCCTAGGAAAAGGTCAACCTTGACCCTGTCCTAGGACAGGGCCAACCTTGACCCTATCCCAGGGTCCAAATCCTAGGAACTTTTGGTTTTCGGGATGTCGGTCTTCCTAAAAAGTTTATTCCCACTTCCGGGTCGGCTGTTTCGGTTTCCGAATTGGTTGATTCCTAAATTATATTTAATATAGGTCCTCTCCTAGGGGTAAAGGCTTAAATTGTTGTTTAATTATCCTATGTAGGCATCCTTAGAAGATTGTACCCTACTTTCATATAAAAGGGAGCCTTCTCCTCTCATTTTCTCTAACAAGAACCATGATCAAACAATTGAAGTCTTCTAATCAAGCATCAAGCATCCTTATGAAGTGAAGTCCAAGAAATCAATTAAGCAAGATTTGAAGAAAGCATCCATCATTCTCAAGTATCCATTTGCATGAAGGAGATCCATTAGAGGCCATTGAAGGATTCAAGCCAAAAAAGTGCCCTTTTGGTGATCTCTCCATCCATCTTCTTCCAAAGCCCCTGTCAAGTTCAAGAACCTATTCAAGACTTGGTGTTGGATATCTACAAGAAAGAGATTTAAGACATCCTTCCATTCTACATTCCATGTTTTGAAGCATACTTGTGGATCGACGGATTCGAATCCGCCACAAGGACATTACAAGCAAGGTGAATTTGAGTTTTACTTTTTTATTCTTTATGCAATCTTCAATTACATATATTAAGGTTAATTCCAAAACTGGGGTTTGACCAAGGCAAACCCCTTTCCCCCAAAAAACAAACATTCTTCTTGCAGGTACAAGTTTGGGACTATAAATCCGAGGCCAGATCTGGATACCCTTTTCAAATTTCTTTCAGACTGTGTGAACAGGGACACTTTCGGAGTTGAGCAGATCGAGTTGGAAAAAGTGGTACAGGGTCGACCTTTTTCATAAGACAACATTGGAATGGAAAAATATTTTTGGGTTTTGTCTGTCTCTGTGTTCCGGTTCAGTGTCAACTATCAACATCTCCAAAAATAGTCTACAGATCTCAAAAAAAAGAAATCTCTGATCTTCCACTTTGGAAGGTTGGTACTTTCTCCTATTCTCTTCAGTTACTATCATTAATCATATTAAACAATCAATTTACATAATTTAAGATCCCCTTTCTTGGTCTCTTTCCAAATAGTGGATTCATTTGTGCATTTACCCTTTTGGGGTTGATCAAATTTGGATCTCCTATTTGTGTATTTGAGGGTGACAGAAAGGAGCATCTTATCTTCCCTTAATCACAATCACAATTGCAATATACAATCAATCAAATTCAAGTAATTGTAAAGTGGAGTTAAGGAAATCAACACAAATAACAATTAACCCATTTTTCTCCTTTACATTTTGGTAACAACATCTATTTTTTATGTTACATATATAATAACCTTTTTTTCAAAAATGGGCTAGTATCTTAGAAACTGCATTCAAATTTCTACAGATTCTCTTCTTACATATTTTTGATATAAGATTGATAATATGTTCAAATTTTTATGTGAACTTGCCAAACCCTGACTTTTTTAATTTTTATTGCCACTTAAGGACCTGTTTGGCATACCATGATCTTGCACATACCGTCCCACCATAGAGGATTGCTGAGGATAAAATATCATCTTTCAAAGAAAAGTAAAGAGGGAACAAATATTCAATCATCAAGCCCCCAATGATAAAGAGGAAGTGGAATCTTGGAATGAAGAAATCAAACTCTAACCCAAAGAAAGGGCGAGAGTTTATAGAGAACATAATTTGAAAAATAAAGAAGAGGTGATGACCAAGGAAAATCACCTCTCATATAAGAGGGTATCCATAGCCAAAACACAAGTCTTTATAAGGAATAATGTTGCAGAATAAACAAATGCCACTAGGCAAAGGAAAGTAGATCCTTAGAAATAGAGAAAGAAGGAAAACCTTTCCCCCTAGCGATGAAAACAAGGGATATACCAATCATATCAAGAGATGATGTAACAAAGAGATATATTTACAAAAAAAATTTCCTAGAAAAGATATCATGAATATTAGAAGAGAGCTATGGATGATTATGAGCAAAGGAAGTATGTATCATAATACAATACCATAGGAATGGAATATAGAAAGAATAACCAATTAAGCTCAAAAAAAATATATGCTAAGATCATAATGGATCCTAGAAAAAATGGAAGAGATACCTCTTTCCCCCTAGTGAAGAGACAAGAGGGAGAAAGATCTATATTATTGAACAACAAGGGGTATGCCCCGTGTGGAAATTATGAAGAAATTGTAATACCGCAAGAGAGTGAGATATAATTCCTCAAGCAACTCTTTCTCTAATATACATCTTAAAATTCACACAATCAATAAGTAAATGTGTATTAGTATAATTAAAAGGACATTTGTACTTAAAGAGAGCATCTTTCAGCATAGGTTTAAAGATTTATTTCTTAGAATTCATTAACTGAACATAGACCTTCTTAGCCACATCTTGAGGAGTATCAGGATAATCTAAGGAAGGTGTTGGAAGGAGAATATGAAGAGGAGGGCGATGATCAAAATCAACCACCTCAAGTTGAGATAGTGGAAAGCCTAGACCATGCTTATCTTGTTTAGGGGATAGATGAATCAGATATTTAATACCATGTTCATTAACACCAAGCTCTAAACCCTTATAACCTTGCTTAGCCACCATATTGTATCTGGTGGTGTACATATCTTGTAAAGCTTCTACAGGAGGTGATTGTTTACGATGATTGTGAGAAAATGTTGTGTCAGGCGGAATATTAGGTTTAGAAGACGTTTCGTTTCTCTTCCCTTTAATATCCTCATGGATCGGATAAGAAGAGGAAGGTAAATAAAAGAATTTTTGAATATCTGCATCATGCACCATAGTTTGAGCCCCATCACAAGTATGATAAGAACTAGGGATATAAGATGGAGAAATAGGAGTGGGAATATTAGGAATTGGATTAGGAAAGATAGGATGAGGATTAGGAAGATTAGGAATTAGATTAGGAATGATAGGATTGGGATTAGGAAGATTAGGAACTGGTGTATCATCTACCAAATTCTTCACATAATCAAAAGAGGAATAATTCCACTGCACAAATCCTTAAATAAAGTTTTGAAAGTAGGAAGACTAGTATTAGTTAATCTCATAATAGCATGAGCAAGTGAAACATGAAGAGTAACAAACATGATCAAATGGATGATACTTTCATAAACATCATAAGTACTAGAAAGAGATGCTAAAAGAAGAATAATGAGGAAAATAACCACACACCAAAGCATCTTAAAGATCTTCATAGTAAATGGAATGCAAGAAATGTTTTTGTATTTTAATGAGTATGTAAAAAAAAAATTATTTTAATATGCAAGAGCATAAAAGAAAACTAATTAAGTATGTATGCAAAAGATAGTCTCTAAGGAAAAGAGGCAAAGCATCTAACACCAAAAAGAAAGATTTGTCTATCTCAGGTTCACCAAAATGTAATATATAAAATATGGGAATGTGAATAGTGATGTGATGAAATGTAAGATAGAGAAAATTGAATGTATAGGAATAAATGGATAGTGAATGTATATATATGGTGTGGTGTATGGGAAGAGAATATTTCCCTCTTAATCCTAAATTCATAAAGGGAAGATCCAAATTGATTAACCCCAAAGAAAGGGTCAATGCGTAAATGAATCAACCTATTAAGAATAAGGATAAAGAGAAAAACCCTAGGTTACGTCCTATAGAAAAGAATGTGTAATATATCTAGAAAGATTAAAACCTTAATTGAAATGAATTAGAATAATAGTATTAACCTCCAAATGTAATAGATCTAAAGAATGCTATTTTCAGGTGTCTACACTGAGTTTCCAAAAGTTCTAGAACCGGATCGGGCATAGAAACATAGAGAAGGAGAAAACCCAGAAATCTTTTCCAGATCTAGCTCAGGTCGATTTTGACCTAAAATAGAATGTTGATCCTGACGCAAAATAGAATGTCGATCCTGACCCAAACCAAAATTATGATCCTAACCAAGAAAAGAAATTGTATCCTAACCTAGAAAAAAAATTTGACCTTGACCTGCACAGTCTAATGGAAAATCTATTTTTGGATCCCAAAAGTCTGCCGAAAAGGGTATCTGGATCTGCACTTGAACCTGTTGTCTAGAATCTATACCTACAATAAAAATGGGTTTTTTTGTTGGGGAAGGTGTTTTCCTTAGTCAAACATTGATTTAGGAATTAAGCTTGAAATCAATAATTGAAATAGAGAATGCTAGGAATTTGTAGAAGTAAATCTAACAATGAAGCTATGATATTCAATAGATATGCAATTGTATTTCGAATGTAAACAAATATGTAAATATTAAATCTTGGAATCAATATTAGAAACCATAAACCTCCATGATTGTATGCTTGGAATCCACCTTGAAGGAAGAATGAATGAATCTTGAGGATGCACAAAGGATCTTGAAGGAGGATCACACCACAATGATGGATAGATCTAGGGTTTTGAATGATGAATCTTGAATGCTTGAACCAAATCTCTTCAAAGGTTTGAATTCTTGAATCCTTGATCTTCAATGGAGGAATTGAATTCTTGAGAGGAAGACTTGAAAACTTTAGTTGAACTTTGAAATCTTGAAAACATGTAGAATAATGGATTCTTGCTTCTTAGAGCCTTGGATTGTTTGTTAGAGAAAATAAGAGGAGAAGGCTTCCTTATATAGCAATATAGGGCACAATCTTCTATAGAGTAATTCATAGGAGAATTAAATTAAAATTAGACCTATACCACTAGAAGAGGACCTATATTAAATATAATTTAAAATTCATCACTTTGGAACCCAAAATAGCCAACTTGAAAGTGGGAAATTAAACTTTTGAATGTCCCCCGACAACTGACAAAATTTCCAATTTGAAATTGGGGGACCTGGGTGGAGGTCAAGGTTGACCCTGACCTATTTCAGGGTTGAGGTTGACCCTAACCTAGATCAAGGTCAAGGTAGACCTTGACCCAGGGAGTCAGAACACATGGAAAATGTGCTAGGTGGGATAAACAGTGTCCGGAGAGGCCCAATAAGGGTCCTAAACAAACACAAAAGATGGAGAGGGTGCATAAATGAGAGGAAAATATGATGATGGTCTAAAACACCCCCTAAGGAGGGATAAACATTCTTAACATGGAAGTGTTTCCATTTTAAGATGATACAACATCATTGAGCTTCTCACTGTGAAAAGCCACTGGTATCCCTTCTTGGCTTAGAACTGCCCCAATGGAAAAATTGCTAGCATCACACTCAACTGTAAAAAGTCTCTCAAAACTTGGTAATGTCAAGATGGGTTGAGTTTCAATATCCTTCTTCAACAACTCAAATCCTTGGTTAGATTTCTCACTCCATACAAACATAGTTTTCATCCCACCTTTTATAGTGTCTAGCATAGGGGTACAAATAGCACTAAACTACTTAATGAACTTCCTATAAAATTGAGCTAAACCATGAAAGCTTCTAACCTCTATTGCAGATTTGGGAGTAGGCTATTTGATGATGCCTTCCACCTTGCTTGGATCAATCTTGAGGTTTCCATGAGATAACACAAACCTAAGATATACTAACTCCTGTTTTAGGAATTCACACTTGTCCAAATTGATCATCAACTTTTCTTATGCAGCCTCTTGAACATAATTTGTAGATTTTTTAAGTGTTCCTCTTTAGTCCTACCAAATATTAGGATATCATCCAAATACAGTACAACAAACTTACCAATGTAGTCCTTGAGTATTTCATTCATTAGCCTCATGAATATGGATGGGGCATTAGATATCCCAAATGGAATCACAAACCATTCATACAAACCTTCTGTAGTTTTGAAAGGTAGTCCTCCATTCATCTCCCTCATTGACCCTAATTCGATGATAACCACTCTTTAGGTAAATCTTTGTAAAATACTTTTCTCCTCCTAAACAGTACATTAGGTCTTCTATCCTAGGAATAGGAAACCTATACCTAATGGTGATTTGGTTAATGACTCTGGAATTAGTGCATAGCCTCCAAGTTCCTCCATTTTTGGGTGCTAGGATAGCAGGTACGACACATGGGCTTATACTCTTTCCAATGAGGCCTTGGTTTAGGAGCTCTTGGATTTGTTTGGCAATTTCCACATTTTGTTGAGGGGTCATCTTATAACAAGCTTTGTTAGGAAGGGTAGCTCCTAGGATAAAGTCAATTGGGTGACTAATATCTCTCTTAGGGGGTAGGCTTGCTGGTTGTCCATCACTGACAATGTCTCTGTATTCCTTAAGCAACTCTTGTACTTCTTTAGGAATCTTTGTCTTCTTTACTGTCTTCTTTACTGTCTTCTCTACATCTTCTTCCTTTGGCTTCAAAACCAAAGCATATGCTACTCCATCTCCTTCCTCTAGATCATCTAGGAAATCATTCTCACTCACCAATATGAAATTAGTGTAGGATTTGAGAGACAAATATACAGAACCTGAAGAACACTTGCATGCAAGAACCTATTACAGAAGAGAAGCGGAAAGAGGGAAAGAGAAGAACTCAGAAGTTGCTCAGAAAGTGAGAGAAAAATTATAATGTGAATTAATGAAAAGGAAACTACAAAGTTCAACCTATAAAGGTGAACAAAACCCTAAAAACTAGAAAAGCTAGGTTTTCACATTAATAATTAATATAAATATTAATTATAATGCACCTAAGAGATAGCTTAAGTAAACTAGAGTAATAGACAACTTAATTAATTAAATCAAATGTATCTAATTAATAAGTGTAAATAGATGATTACTCTAACACCCCCCCTTAAGCAAAGCTCAGGAGGTAAGCTAACCTAGCATAGCTATGAAAGTAGGAAAAGATGGGTCCTGACAAAAAGGCTTGATCAGGTACCCAAGCACAACCAAATCTCTATAAGGCGAATAAATAGAGAAAACCACATGGGAAAAACCCTACTCCAAGAAGAGATAGAAGAAAATGCAGAAAAGAATGGCTCAAGAGACTCTCTCAAAACCATAAGTACAATCAAACCCCCTATGAGAGAGGGATGAGATACCAAGGCCCCCCCAGAATGATGGAACCCCTATAGGAATGATCAAAGAAATGGAACTCCAATGTGGAAGAAATAGAGGTATAGAGTAACAAGGGAACCCCTGAATGAATGGTGAAACTAGAAGGCCAAGCTGGTGCTCAAAGGTGAATGAATCAAACTCCTAGAATGGAATCCCCAATGAAGCTGGGCCAATATATGGCCAGAATCTTTTAGCTGAGAGGAGATGAATGTCCTCAGATATGCCCTCAACAACTGAAGAGGAAGGCTCAATGCAGGGAGTGACCATAACAGGAACTGCTAAAGAAGAATCATGCTAAACAAAGGCAGGCACAATAGGAGGAGGAGGTGGAGAAGCCACAACACTGATCTCAGGAGCAACACAGAAGTTTAGGTGACCCAACTTCTTCTCCCTAGGCACTCATGAAGTAGGAGAGATATTCTCTGACACAAGAGATGGTGGACCAAAATGGGAGGAGTACAGGTGGGTGGCATGATCAACTATCCCTGTAGCAACAATGTGGCCATTCGCACGATCTTTGATGTGTACATAATCTACAGTGAACTCAACTGTCTTCTCTATCCCACTATGAGTAATCTGATAAATGGAGAGAAGGTTCGATGAAAAGGATGAAACACATAGTACATCATGGAAAGCACCACCATCGATGTCAATAGAACCCTGAACACACACGGGCATAACAGTATCATTCCCCATCAAGATGTGTGGGGTAGCAGAGGCTGCAAAAGCTGAGAAGGAACTCTCAGAAGATGCCATATGATGGGAAGCACCGAAATCCAACAACCACCGAGAAGAGGGAGCTATAGAAAATGCACATAAGGCATGACCCTTTCCATTGTCTGACCCATATGCTTGAGATGATGATGAAGAATACCAGTGAGAAGAGGAAGAAGGAATGTCAATGTTTCTCTTATGAAGAAGAGCTGTCAAATCAACAATCTATTTGGCATATCCATCTACCTTCTTCTGAAAGCACTGAGACTCATCATGATTGAACTTATTGCAATAATTACACTTGGATTTGTCTATCTTTGATTTCCCCTTAGGTGAAGGAGGTGGGCCAGAGGAATGCTAGGAAGGAGAATCCTTCCAAGATTCTGTGGATGATGATACCTGTTTCTACTCAGGTTTCCATGGAGATGGGTGAGAAACCATGGCATGGCTCATAGAGCCTGAAGTATCATGAAGCTTTTGAATCTTTGACTACTCTTGAGTCAACCAATCATAGAAGGCTGCAAATGAAGGCATATTATGCCTAGGACCCAAGGCATCCATAGTGGAATAGAAAGTGGAGGAGAAAATCTAGAACTCTCCATGAAGCTTTGAGAGTATTAGAAAGATACACTCATCATTTGATTTGGTCTTCCTACATCCCTGTAAAAGTGAGCAGAGAGCATTGAACTTCATCAAGAAGTCCTCAATGGTGGAAAAAATCTCAGAAGACAAGGATGTCAACTCTGAATCAAGCTTAAGTTCCCTGAATGCATTCATAGTGCCAAAAAGAACTGCAAACTTTCCCCAATATGCATGAGGAGTGGTCAAACCATCGAGATGAAACATGAGGTTGTCTGAAATGTGTAGTGCAATCAAGCCCATGGCTTCATCCATTTTGTTCCTATGTTGAAGGACCTCAAACGGATGCTATAGAGTAGGTTGGTTCGCATCCAGACATGACCATAATCCAGGTGACATGAGTAGCCTGGTCATGTGTTCTTTCCAGGTGTGATAATTGTGTGGCGTCCACTGGGCCACATAGGGGTCCGACATTGAGAGAAGAAGTAGACAGAAGTAGAAGGGTCATTTCTAAATTAAAGTACATAAATCAAATGCACCCCCCCCCCACAATGTATAATTCTATCCTCCCATACAGCAAAAGACAACTATAGAAAGCACAAAAAATGAGAAGAAAACCTGTAACCAAATGCAGAGATGGAGGAAAAATAATCCTCTACTTTGACACCAAAATTGAGAGCACCAACAACTGAATTAGGAATCAAGACCACCAACATTGCATCCAGCTCAGAAACACCTTTTCGATGATATTTTGTTTTCTGAAAATGGACACTGTGTGCACAAGTTACAGTCGAAAAACCAACTGCTCCTCTGAAAATGAGCTCACTAGAAAAAACTAGTCACGGAAAAAATTTGACGGTCAAATGACCGTCATAGAAAACTGGAAAAAAATTGACATCCATCTGCACGTCGTGGGCCCATCTTGCTGGAAAAATTTTCCGGTTACTGAAAAATGTGAAAACAGTCGGCAAATTTCAAAAAATGCCAGGAAACTGACATCACCCCCATGGAATGATGACTTCACGAGGGGGTGTGACAGTTAGCGGTG
>MU225739.1:565127-576587 GCA_018584345.1 Thuja plicata | reverse complement strand
GTTTGCACATTAATAATTAATATAAATATTAATTATAATGCACCTAAGAGATAGCTTAAGTAAACTAGAGTAATAGACAACTTAATTAATTAAATCAAAGTGATATAATTAATAAGTGTAAATAGATGATTACTCTAACAATTAGGACGTGAAGTCTTCACTTCTCCTTCCAATAGTGATTGGATTTTGAAAGTCACACCACCCTTATTGAAGGAATATGCATTCTTAACTCCATCATGCATGGCTTGTCTATAAAATTGTCACGGTCTACCAATTAAAAGGTGACATGCATCCATAGGTAGGATGTCACACAACACCTTATCCTTATACCTTCCAATTGAGAAGTCCACCCATGCTTGTTCATTCTCAAGGACATGTACTTTGTTCAACCAAGTAACCTTGTATGGGTTACTCTGTGGAATCATCTTCATCCTTAGCTTACTAACTGTCTCCTTTGATACAATGTTGTTAGTGGACCCTAAGTCTATGATGAATCTACATACTTTACCCATCATCTTGCACTTCAATCTGAATCATGCTCTTCTTTGGCTTGGGTCCTCTCTCACTGGTTCTTTGATCAATTTTCTTCTTATCATCAAATTTTCTCCTTCCTCTGATTCTAGGGGTACCTCAGGGTGTTTACATCCACCATTAGACTCCTCTTGCATAAAGTTTACTCTCTTGTCTCCTCCTTGAGAAGTAAAGCCTTTCTCTAGACACCTATATGCATGATGTCCTATTTGATTTTTGTGATATCATTTCATAGTTTTAAAGTAGGAACCTCTTCCTTAGTTATTACCTATTGCTCTCCAATTTGTATTAGAGCCTCTTCCTCTGTTGAAGATTCCTCTGTTTGAGCTTCCTTTTTGTTGTTCAGTCAACTTGATCTCTCCTTGAGTATTTGACTTTGAACTTCTACCACCATATCCACTCCTTTATCCTCATTTATCTCTTCCTCTACCTCTACCTCTACCTCTACCTCTGGTATTAATTGAGTCTTGTTTCTTTCTTAATTTCTCTTCCACCTTTATGACAAGTTGATGGCATCTATGAAAAGTGGTAGGAGTAAGAAAACTCAATTCATCTTGTATAGTCTATTTAAGACCATTAAGGTATCTAGCTACCTTCACACTTTCCTCTTTTTCAATTCTTGATCTCATGCATAGCCTTTGAAACTCTTCAGTATAAGAGTTAACATCCAAGTCTTTTTGTCTAAGACTTTGTCTCCTTTTATGCAACTGAATTTAATAGTCTTTAGGTACATATGCTTCTTTGATTTTGGCTACCATAGCCTTTCAAGTAGTAATGGGTCTCTTTCCTTCCTTCTCTCTCTAATCTTGGATAAATTTCTGCCAAGTGAGTACAGACTGTCTAAGTCTATCCTTTGCCACTTTCACTTTCTGAGCTTCATTTATACCATCACATTCAAAGTGATTTTATAGTCCTTCAATCCAATCTAGGACTATCTCTAGTTCCTTCTTTCCAGTAAAGATAGGAACTCCTTCCAATGCCTTTCTACTCAAAGATTTTAGTGCCTTCAAGAATGGTTCTTTAGTGAGGACAGGATCATCTTCAAGGACCTCATCATCTAAGGAAATCTCTTTACTCTTTCCTTCAACTTTATCTTTCACTTCCTCAGTCTTTTCCTCTAATTGGTCCACTTTGTGTTATAGTTGGGCCAGTCTTTCTCTCAGCAATCTATTCTATTCTTCTTTCTCATCCACTTTCTTTGCAAGCTCTACATTTGTCACCATTGTAGACTCTCCTACTGAATCTACTAGTTGAAACATTCACCACAAGCCAAATCTTATTGGCTCTAATACAAATATGATAGAAACACTCCTAGGTGTGCTTGCACAATCCAAATCTAGGACTCTACTGCTCCTATCATTCTCAAGATCCTACTCTCTCTTCTAGGATCTTCCAAGGCCTTACTCAACTAGCCTAGGAATTCTCCAACACAACTCTATGAGTTGGTCACCTTGGGGTAACTATCAACAAAGTGCTCTTCAATCCCTTACTCCTTGGATATCTCCAAGTGCATTTTCATTGTCTCTTCATCACAAGTACTACAAGGGGTGTAATTCTTGGTGAGACAACTTCTTTCCTTCCATATTATCCCATTAGAATAGGACATCAATAGTTTTTCAAACAATCTCAAGACAATCAATGGATTTGGTCTTTTAGGCCTAATAGGTCAATTAGCCCTAATCAGTGAGTTTTTCCTACTTTTCTCACAAAACTCCCAAATAAACCCCCCCCCCCCAAAAAAAAATAAAAATAAAATAAAAATAAAAATAAAAAAAATTAGATATTCAGACACCCTTTTCCAAGACATTATTGATTTTGGTTGTCTTAGGGTTCTAGGGCCTCCGTACAATAGGTTCCTAGAATTCAGGGCTAATAGGGCAAATATGGATATTTTTATGGAGTCTACTGATTTATGCTTGAAAAACTATCTTAATGGATTGTCCAATGCCTAATCATCCTACGAGGTATCTGTAGGACCTCTATGCTTGTGAAACTAGGTTTGGTTCCATTCTCCAAATATTTTCCCTGCAAGTAAACACCATTAGATCATTGTCATACACCTAACTAGGTACATTGAACTCACCTAGGGTATGACACCAAAATTAGCTAACTTGCTTTTATGATCTCCTCGTTCCATATATACACTGTACAATGGCTTCCCTTCCATATCCCTCGGGACCATGATGATTTGCACGGTGGAGATCTATGGGGGCATATTTCCTAAAAGTACCTAACAACACCAGTAACTATACTACTAACAAAACAATTTAATGGACTAATCTAATGAACTCAAAACAACTTCAATGCTAAACAAAATGTACTTCAAACTACCTCTACTACACAAATACAACACTGGATCTCACTATTCAATCCATCTACTAACTCACAAACATCAAAATAGTTTACTGTATGCAAAAACCAGTAACAAAGCTTCTTCTTCAAATTTAAAATCACTCATTACATCCATCTACCTCAGGAAATGGGATCCTCCATGTCAAAATATTCCCTCCCCATGATTATAGGCCATTACATTAACAACCCTCCATCATTCTTCGAAAAGAATCCAATCATGCCAAATGTTGTCATGCAACATTTTGACAACTTTGACAACTTTGCATAAAAAAGATCTCAATGACCTCTAATCGACATAGAATGGTGTAAAAATATCCTAAAGGCCTTTTAGGGCACATTTCTAACCTAGCCTAAGCCTTGGAGGCTTTTGGACCCATTTTCCCACTTTTAGGCTTAATCTAGCACTAACCACTAACAAAGCATAAAACACCTAGGTTGGATTGATCCTAGTCAAATCCACCTAGGTACACACTTGCAAGACCTTCTAAGGTCAAAACTAAACTCTACTGACCTGGCTAAGGTCAGTACAAGCCAAAATAAAATTGGAATAAGGGATTAGCCTAGGTGCTCCTAGACTAGAAACAATGTAAAAGGGTAGCCCATCGAGGGACTTTCCAAACATAACAGGGTGGGGTGGTAATGGATGATAGTGAAATACAAAATAGTGCACAAATAGGGGGATGGATCCATGGAGGGAAAAAATGGAATTTGTACTTGTGGAGAACTTGAGGGGATTTAATTAATATTTTAGATGCCCAAAAGGAGGGTTAACTAGTTAATTGATTTTAATCTACTTAATGAAAAGTGAAATAAATACAAAATTAAAATAAATAGGATATTTATTTTATTTTTGGGATGAGGATAAGGAACATGAGTGAAAAATAATTAAATTATGCAACTAAGGTGGACATTAAAATAAACATGATTAAAAGATTTAAGCTAGAAACTTAATTAGGAATTTTTAACTAAATACTAAAATGTTAATGTGAGAATGAAAATTGAATATTTAATATTTATTCATCCAATTATAGATAAATAGTAAGGGTACTCAATTTTGGGTGTCTACAAAATCATTAAGTAAATTCCTACCCACATTTAATGCTACCATTTTTTCCTCAATTGATTTAAGTGTATATTTCAAATATAGAGAAATAGAGAATATGCTTTTTATGTTATCTTTTTCTTTCTCTTTGATCAAATATCTAATTAAATTTGAAATTCTTAAATTATTGTTTACCTTTATATTAAAAAAAATAGTAAATAGTTAAAATAAGGATACAATAGTAGACATGCACACCCACAAAGTCTAAGATAAAATAGTTTAAAATGCAAGAAAAAGTTAACAATATTAAAATATGGTTTTGGCTATTGTTCTTCAAGATTTGCTTGTATAGGCATTTTTGTGTCCAACATTTCAGATCACACTTTATAATCCATTACATAAAGAAATGAAAGTGTTAGAGTAGGAATTTTTGTTCAAAACACTCAACACAAAAAAACTCCAATGAGTCAAATCCACAAAAAAACAATAGCCAAAACTTTATGAAGTGTAAATTTTGTATATATGTAATTCTATTAAGAATCAAATAATGAATAATTACTTTACACATCAATCTCTACTAGAAAGTGGATAAATTATTGTCCAGCCAACCACGCGGAACTTTATTTTTTGTCATTCACGTGCAAGAAAATCATCACTTTAGATAAAGATGAATACAGGGACCCAGAGTGGAATACATATGACTAACTTTGTTTCTGCCACACGGGTTACTCGCAGTAGTAGCCAAAGGATATAGCTGCCTCCAGCAGTCCCTATAAAACGCTCTCTGGATTTCATTCATAGCTACCCAAGCTTTTCTCTTACATTCTTTCCTCTCTAAGAATGGGGAAGGCCTGTGTTGTCACCTTCTTATCGACACTGCTTTCTCTCTCTGCCATTTTCAGCACTGCTGAAAATAATGATGGAAGGAGGGCTTACATTGTTCACATCCTCAAGTCCATGAAGCCCCAGCACTTTACTTCACACCACCACTGGTATGCTTCAATGCTTGACCAGGTCGTGCAGTCAGATCCTACTGCAAATGAGATGTTATACACATATGACACTCTCTTGCGCGGCTTTGCTGCACGCCTGAGCAAGGCAGAGGCCCAGGCCATGGAGGCCTTAGACGGCTGCTTAGCTGTCATCCCCTCCTCCCTCAACAAAATTGCCACCACGCACACCCCTGAGTTTCTGGGTCTCTCCTCCTCCTCTGGATTGTGGTCGCATTATTGTACATATGGCAAAGATATCATCGTGGGCATGATCGACACGGGAATATGGCCTGAAAGCAAGAGTTTCAGTGATGAAGGTCTCGGGCCCGTTCCGGCTAGATGGAAAGGAACGTGCGAAAGCGGGCGGGCCTTCGATTCTTCCAACTGCAATATAAAAATCATTGGAGCTCGGTACTTCTACAAAGGCTACGAAGCGCAGAATCCTACTCCTATTAACGAGACCCTGGAATACAAATCGCCGAGAGACAACGCTGGGCATGGCACCCATACTGCTTCCACCGTGGCTGGCGCCGCAGTTTCCGGGATCAGTTACTTCGGCTTTGCCAACGGGACAGCCAGAGGGATGGCTCCTGAAGCCAGGTTGGCCATCTACAAAGCCTGCTGGGAAGACGGTTGCTATGACGCGGACACCGTTGCAGCCATGGAACAGGCCATTTCTGACGGCGTCGACGTCATTTCCATTTCAATTGGCTCACAAGACAGGGCATTTTATGAAGACAACAGAGCTATTGCAGCTTTTGCGGCCGTTCAAAAGGGTGTTTTTGTTTCTGCCTCTGCTGGAAACAATGGACCTTATTCGTCTACTCTTGGAAACGCGGCGCCCTGGATTACAACAGTGGGTGCGAGCAGCATTGACAGAGGAATTCCCTGCATCTGTTGTTTTGGGCAACCAAGAGACACACAGAGGCACTTCCACCTACAGCCTAGTAGATGATGCAACCATACAACAGCCATTGCTATTGGTGTATGTATCCACCAGCACCAGCACAAGCTATTGCCTTGCTGGCAGCCTCGATCCTAAGTTGGTTAAGGACAAAATTGTGGTCTGTGATCGAATAACTTCCTATGAAGAAGTGGCAAGAGCAGGGGGAGCAGGAATGATTGGTGCAAATGATATGCGTTATGGGTCACAACAGCGCATTACCAATCCGCACACTCTGCCGGCTATCAGCGTGAGTTTTACGACTGGAGAGAAAATCAAAGCTTACATCAACAGCACCGGGAATAATGCAACGGCTACTTTGAGTCTCAAACGATTGACGGTTGTGGGAAAGGAAACAACTGCTCCTATTGTGGCTGCGTTTTCCTCAAGAGGGCCGAGTACAGGGTATCCGCAAATTCTCAAGCCGGATATGATTGCACCGGGTTTGAGCATTTTGGCAGCATACGCCGGAGAGTTGCCCTACAACATCATTTCCGGGACTTCCATGTCGTGTCCTCACGTCAGCGGCATAGCAGCGCTGATAAAAGCCATACATTCTACATGGAACCCTGCCGCCATCAAGTCTGCGCTCATGACGTCATCATACTTGAGTGACAATGGAGAGCAGCCTATAAAGGACTCAAATACAATGAATGAAGCCAGCCCCTTTGCGTTGGGCGCGGGTCACGTGGATCCGATTGCTGCAGCAGATCCAGGGCTTGTTTACGACATGGTACCCCAAGATTATGTCACATTTCTCTGCTCTCTCAACTACACCGACCAGCAAATTGCTCTTCTCACAAAGGGACCAGTTTCGTGTCCCAACTCCAGTTTGGAAACCGGCGATCTCAACTATCCATCCTTTTCTGTTGCGATGAAATCGGGGAGCAGCTCCGTTCAGGTAAAGAGAAGAACAGTGACATATGTGGGTATGTGGGTACAGGGGCTAATGCAGTGTACCAAGTGAGTGTGAAGAACCCTAAGGGCGTTACAATAAGCGTGGAACCACAAATGTTGAAGTTTGGAAAGCCCTTGGATACTGCCAGCTATAGTGTAAAATTCGAAGGCGCCATAGCTTCAAGCAGTCACACAGCTGCATTTGGAGAGATAATGTGGAAATGCACCCAAGGAGGGTCACAGATTGTGCGAAGCCCAGTTGCCGTAAGCAAATGAAGCTTGAGGGCTACTCTTTCACCATATTAGTACCGATTAAGCATATCATTACTATAATATTTATAAAATATTTCGTTGCGTACTTCTTACAAGTTAGCTCACAAAGAGCCCTTCTCATATGTACTGGCATGACTATATATATATACTAATCTGCCCTTTATCATTTTGGAAATTTTTTCTATTTGGTATTCGAATTGCGATCTTAGTTCGCACAACTGGTAAGGCTTTCCACATTGTTGTTTGGGTAAGAGGCTTAAGTTTTACCTACAAATCTTTGCTCTCCTTGACCTCTTTTTTCTAAGCGATATTTTCCAACAGTTCTTGTGCGTGCACAGTGTTTTAAATGTTATATGCAATGGCTTCGAGGGTAGCCACATCATCTACATCTGCTAACGTTCCTCTTTTCTTTGATGGATGACTATTCACTATTTCTAAATGCCCACATAGGCTAAGGCAAGGAGGATGTTGGGATAGATTAAAATTTTAATCCTTACCATCAGTCAATCATATTTTGTTTGAAAATTGCTATAAAGTTCATTCAACAAACAAATTTTGGCATACCCTACGATCGGTGCGTTTCACAAGACCACATTTTCTTGAAGCTTAATTTTGAGATTGTGGTTCCACATTTTTATATGCATGTCTACCAATGAACTTGCAGAGTAGAATTCTGATAAATCTCTCGTCTGTTATGCTATGTCCATGCTCGTTCTAAGGCTTCCATTAGAGACAGAGTGGTAGGGTACTAGCATAGGCTGTGGGAATGGGGTCTATGTCTGCCGAACTACTTTTCTCTTGAATGCTATATAAACTATTTCATGTGGAAAAAGAACATAGAGGGTAATATTTTCTATTAAATAAAATTAATCTATAAAATATTCCCATTACTTTTTAGACCAGGCCATCCACATAACTTTCATACCAACAGAAAAAAGCTGATATGAAAAGACACCGAAATAATTTCTACAATATTCCACATTTTGTCAGAACTCATCATTAAAGTGGGAAATAATTTTTACAATATTCCACATTTTGTCACATGTCATTGAAGTGGGAGTGGGACAGTAATGTTAAATATCATATTACTGTAAAAATAAAAATCCAGAGATTCATCTCATGCTAAAGTATGACAATATGTATATTAGCATTTTTCTTATTGGAAAATATTTTTTAATATTTTCTTAAGATTTGATGAAGGATCTCAAGATCTTCAATTGTACCTCAATGTAGGTAACAGTGTTGCAGTTTGAATGACAATTATTTTGGACAAAATTATGATATTTTTTTTAACAAAAGACCATTATAACAAGCAACACGGCACCATAAAATTAATTGTTCAAAAATCTTAAGATTCAGATAACCATACTTATTGGCGGGCGGGTTGGTTGAATAGAGAAATTTGTGAGATGGTATTGTTACAAGAGGGAGTTTGGTGAGTTTGGTTCAGACCAGCTCTGATACCAAAATAGAAATACATAACAACAGAAATAAAAAGAGGAGATAGCACAACTAAAGTACTCGGTGCATTTTTATTGATGAAGTAATGCTAATTTGTACAAAGTAGTGAACAAATTCTCTATAAATCTGCTATACAAAGGGACAACTGTTTGACGGTGTGTATAAAAATGATGATGATGGATAAGTAACTATTGAGTTTGAATACAAGTTGGATACTGCTGCCAACTAACTTAAAGATGAAAGACACATAAACAGTTTAGAAGTAATTCATTTGTGACTTTTCTAACATATATGAAACTGTATTTATTTGTAACTTTTCCAACGGTTCATTTTTTTGCTAAGTGGCGGATCTGTGATCTTGGAGAAAATAATTGTCCTTTTGGCAGCTACTGGCACCACCCATTTCTTCCTTTTCAGAGCTTTGTAAAACCTGTCGCTTAATGTGTGTTTCTTTTTTTGTGTTAGCTTTGTTTTGGTAGCTAGTTAGATTTTAGGTTTTAGATCCAATATTATTATTTCTGTTTGTGATCCTTCTCAGATCAGACAACATTAGCTGGTTATTTTAGGTTTCTCCTATATAAAAGACATCTAGTTTTATTGTTGTTGACGATATTGTTAGACCGACACTGGTATTATCCTTTTGTCTCAGATCAGTTTGTGAAATGTGATTTGTTTGCATTTGATTATCAATTTTTTTTTTTTTCAAATGGTGGGATTCATCTACTCTCTGGGAAGAGACCAGTTTATGAAAGTTTTCTGCATTTTTTGGAAAATGATCACTTTGTGAAATGGGATTACTGGTGGGTGATCTCACAATAGTGGGTTACACTTTTCGGGAGGAAGGATTTCACCCCGAAAAGCATGGCCCACGAAAAAACACTTGATACTTTTGATCGGAACAGGCAAATACTTTCGATTGGAAGTGAGTAACTTCCGATCGAAATTACCAAAAATGGGTACTTTCGATCGGAAGTTACTTTCGATCGAAAGTAGTTAAGTACTTTTGATCGAAAGTACTTACCTACTTTTGATCGAAAGTAGGTTAGGTCTAATTTTGGCGGAGTATATACAACCCACCGAAACAGTGAAAATCACTGTTTCGGCTGGGTTGAAACTCTGTGGGGCTTTCAAAATATCAAGTGTCATCAACAGATTTTCACGTTTTTATTTGCATTTTTTAATAGTTTTTTAATATATATTGTTTGTATATATAATGTATATATGTGTATATATATGCCTATATGTGTATATATATGCATGTATATATGTGTATATATACCTATATGTGTATATATGCCTATATGTATATATATGCATGTATATATGTGTATATATGTATATGTCATAAATATATATGTACATACATGTACATGTCATATGTATGTACATACATGTATATACATGTATGTACATATGTACACATGTGTACACATATGTCATACATACATATGTATATGTACAGACCTATGTGTACATATGTTGACATATATATAGACATATGTTGTCACATATACATACGTGGACATGTGTACATGTATGTGTGTAATTTATTTAAATGAAATTTAGATGTAATTGATTAAATATGTAGACTTCATTTGACAGTAAATAAAATCTTTCAGGTGTATATGTGTGTGTGTGTGTGTGTGTGTGTGTGTGTGTGTGTGTGTGTGTGTGTGTGTGCGATCTTGGAGAAAATTGTCCTTTTGGCAGCTACTAGCACCGCCCATTTCTTCCTTTTCAGAGCTTTGTAAAACCTGTCGCTTAATGTGTGTTTCTTTTTTGGTGTTAGCTTTGTTTTGGTAGCTGGTTAGATTTTAGGTTTTAGATCCAACATTATTATTTCTGTTTGTGATCCTTCTCAGATCACACAACATTAGCTGGTTATTTTAGGTTTCTCCTATATAAAAGACATCTAGTTTTATTGTTGTTGACGATATTGTTAGACCGACACTGGTATTATCCTTTTGTCTCAGATCAGTTTGTGAAATGTGATTTGTTTGCATTTGATTATCAAACTTTTTTTTTTCAAATGGTGGGATTCATCTGCTCTTTGGGAAGAGACCAGTTTATGAAATTTATCTACATTTTTTGGAAAATGATCACTTTGTGAAATGGGATTACTGGTGGGTGATCTCACAATAGTGGGTTACACTTTTCGGGAGGAAGGATTTCACCCCGAAAAGCATGGCCCACGAAAAAAAAATTGATACTTTCGATCGGAACAGGCAAATACTTTCGACTGGAAGTGAGTAACTTCCAATCAAAAGTACCAAAAATGGGTACTTTCGATCGAAAGTAGTTAAGTACTTTCGATCGAAAGTACTTACCTACTTTTGATTGAAAGTAGGTTAGGTCTAATTTTGGCGTAGTATATACAACCCACTGAAATAGTGAAAATCACTGTTTCGGCTGGGTTGAAACTCTGTGGGGCTTTCAAAATATCAAGCGTCATCAACAGGTTTTTCATATTTTTATTTGCATTTTTTAATAGTTTTTTAATATATATTGTTTGTATATATAATGTATATTGTTTTTTATATACATTGTTTGTATCTATGCACATGTATATGTGTATATATGCATATATATGTGTATATGTGAATGTATATGTGTATATATGCATGTATATGTGTATATATGCATGTATATATGTGTATATATATGCCTATATGTGTATATATATGCATGTATATATGTGTATATATGCCTATATGTATATATGCATGTATATATGTGTATATATGCCTATATGTGTATATATGTAAATGTCATAAATATATATGTATATGTCATAAATATATGTACATACATGTACATGTCATATGTATGTATGTACATGTATATACATGTATGTACATATGTACACATGTGTACACATATGTCATACATACATATGTATATGTATAGACCTGTGTGTACATATGTTGACATATATATACACATATGTTGTCACATATACATACGTGGAC
>MU225739.1:530913-559068 GCA_018584345.1 Thuja plicata | reverse complement strand
CCTAAAGGGTCTAGTTAGGTTATAAAGGGTCTAATTAGGTCCTAATTAGAACTAATTAGGTCCTTAAGGGTCTAATTGGGTCCTAATTGGATCTACTTGTCCTAATTTTCATAATTGGACCAAATTAGGTCCTAATTGGGTCTAATTGGGTCACAATTGTCTAGGTAATTAGATATAATTAGGTCCTAATTACTCTACATTTAGATTTTTAATTATTTTTAAAAAAATATCTAATTGTCATATAGCCTATCATAGGTCCAAATAGGTCTAATTGGGCCTAATTAGGTGGACTAAAGGGTATAATTGGATCTAATTAGGTCCTAATACATTCTAATTGGATCTAATTGTCCTAATTGGATCTTTATTGTCCTAAATTTGGATCTAATTAGATCTAATTAGGTTCTAATTGGATCTAATTGTCCTAATTCTCCTAATTGGATGTAATAAGGTCCTAATTGGGTCTAATTGGATCCTAATTGGATCTAATTGGATCTAATTAGGTCCTAAAGGGTCTACTTAGGTCCTAATTGGATCTAATAACATCCTAATTGGATCAAATTGGATCTAATTAGGTCCTAATTGGATCTAAGTGTCCTAATTATCCTAAATGGATCTAATTAGGTCCTAATTGTCCTAATTGGATCTAATTAGGTCATAATTGGGTCTAATTGGGTCCTAATTGGATCTAATTGGACCTAACTAGGTCCTAAAGGGTTTAATTGGGTCTAATTAGGTCCTAAAGGATCTAATTCGATCTAAGTGCATCCTAATAGGTACAATAAGGTCTAAGATGTATAATCAAGGGTCTAAGTGGGTCTAATGGTGTCTTAAGGGGTCTTAAGGGATCATATAACCTATCATAGGTCCAAATAGGTCTAATTGGGCCTAATTAGGTGGACTAAAGGGTATAATTAGATCTAATTAGGTCCTAATACATTCTAATTGGATCTAATTGGCCTAATTGGATCTTTACTGTCCTAAATTTGCATATAATTGGATCTAATTAGGTCCTAATTGGATCTAATTGTCCAAATTCTCCTAATTGGATGTAATTAGACCTCCTAATTGGGTCTAATTGGATCTAATTAGGTCCTAAAGGGTAATTGGATCTAATTAGGTTATAAAGGGTCTAATTAGGTCCTAATTGGATCTAATTACATCCTAATTGGATCTAATTAGGTCCTAATTAGATCTAATTGTCCTAATTGGATCTAATTGTCCTAATTGGATCTAATTGGACCTAACTACCTATCCAAAAGGGTTTAATTGGGTCTAATTAGGTCCTAAAGGGTCTAATTGGATCTAAGTGTGTCCTAATAGGTATAATAAGGTATAACATGTATTTAATCAAAGGTCTAATTGGGTCTTAGTGGGTCTAATGGGGTCTTAAAGGGTCTAATTAGATCTAATTAGGTCCTAAAGGGTCTAATTGGGTCTAATTAGGTCTAAAGGGTCTAATTAGGTCCTAAAGGGTCTAATTAGGTCCCAATACATTATAATAAGATCTAATTGGATCTAATTGTCCTAATTGGATGTAATTGTCCTAGATTTGGATCTAATTGGATCTAATTAGGTCCAATTGGATCTAATTGTCCTAATTGGGTCCTAACTGGGTCTAATTGGATCCTAATTGGATCGAATTAGGTCCTAAAGGTTAATTGGATCTAATTAGGTCCTAATTGGATGTAATTGGATGTAATTAGGTCCAAATTGGGTCTAATTGGATCCTAATTGGATGATATAATTGGATCTAATTAGGTCCCAAAGGGTAATTGGATCTAATTAGATCTTAATCAGATGTAATTGTCCTAATTTGATGTAATTAGGTCCTAATCAGGTCTAATTGGACACTAATTAGGTCTAATTAGGTCCTAAAGGGTCTAATTAGGTCCTAATTGGATCTAATTACATCCTAATTGTATCTAATTGGTTCTAATTAGGTCATAATTTGATCTTATTGTCCTAATTAGATGTAACTAGGTCTAATTGGATCCTAATTGCATCTAATTGGATCTAATTAGGTCATGTAATTAGGTCTAGAATTAGGTCTTAGGTCTAATTATGTCCTAATCTAAGTCTAATTACTTAGGATTTCTAGGGTTTAGGGTTGTAGGACTAATTAGGTAAGGTTTAGGGTTTAGGGTCTTAGGTCTAATTAGGTAGGGTTTAGGGTCTTAGGCCTAATTAGGTAGGGTTTAGGGTGTTACATCTAATTATGTCCTAATATGTCTAATTAGGTCTTCTTTATCAAATTAGGATATTGCAATATCGTGCTTACATGTTTCATTAAGACAAGTAATAATCATAAACTTAAAAAATGGAGAAAGAGAAAGAGAGAGAGACATGTACCTTGTTTCTTATGATAATATCTTTCCCGAGCTTCTTCACGTAGTCTTTGTTCAGTCACTTCTGAATAATGTCATGTACTCTTATTTAGCCTTCTTTTTTTATTTCCCATCACAATTTGCAAAATTGTCTTCCTTTTCCAAAATGCAAATAATTTTGAAACTTTCAAATTAATAAGATGATGAAAACATATATTTATTTATATGTAATTGTTCTGAACCTGAAATGACACCTAATAGGCCGACATAGGTTTCTATCGAAAGTTATCTATGACTTTTTATCAAAACTTGAAACTTTCGATCGAAAGTGGTTTAGTAAATGGCTAATAAATGCCAAATCATTAAACTACTTTCGATAGAAAGTAGTTTCAATCAGAACTAAATAGTTTTGATTGAAACTACTTTCTATCGAAGTTAGTTTCTATCGAAACCCACAAAATCATGTCCATTTGCAGAGGTTAAGAAAAATCTGCAATTTTCATGGCTTTGGGGCTCAAGCGCTCTTCTCAAATGGAAGAATATGGAGACTTCCTTTTGCATCATATAAGTACTCTAAACTATCTTTCTAACGAATATAGATTTGACAATTTTTGAATTCATTAGGTCTATGTTTTGTGACATGCATCAAATGTAGGTTTTTATCAAAAATAAACCTCCAAGTTTGACGTTTAATGAAAAATAGTAGAAAAAAGAAAAAAAAATTGAAAAATAGCAGTGCCCTTCGGCTTCGATTCTACTTTCTATAAAAGAAAAGGAATTTTGATAAATACACAAGTTATAAGCTATGTAGTCAAGGTACGTCAAAATTATAGTTTACGCTACTTCAAACATTCATAAAATATGTAATAATAATGATGATGTCATCAAACCAATTGCATGCCCTCTGTATGGATGTTACAAAACCAAATTTGAAAGAAGCACATTGATATCTATTTTAGAAAAAAAGTTATGCCCTATGAATTCAATGTAACTTTTTGAAAATGACGTTTTCAACAACATAGCAGTTTTAGTGGGAGAAAAAAAACTATTAAAACCAATTCAATATATATATATAATCTAGACAGAAAATCTTAAAAGACTCTAGTTTACTTCATCTTTAGCTTTCAAATGGTTTAATGACAATATGCATCCGAATCTGAAAGTTTCTTTCAGAATGTAGACTTCACTGTCCATTTAGGCAAAAAAGTGTAACCCACTATTGTGGGATCACCTTGGTGTTTGTTCCATAGCTTATCTCTATTATATTAGTATTTTTTTCTCTTTCATGGCAGTCAAAATGATCACACCTTTCACTTTATAGGATGGGTATCTTTGATCATCCATCTCACTATCTCATGACTACTCTTTTGTTATTATTGAAGTTTTGTCCTCATGAAAATGCTCTGACCTTTTTCTTCTTTATCTTTATCCTTTATGAAAGTATAGAAAAATCTTGGCATACTATAACAATATTTATTTCTTTTGATGTCCAGCATCACAGTTCCTTTCTTAATGCTATAGCATTAAGCATGACTGCTCTTACTGATTTTCTCTTCATAATAGTGTCCTTTACACTATTTTTCACATGCTTTTGACAGTATGACTTTGTCTTCAAAACTATAACCAGACATGAAATAAATTGTCATGATTCAGGAAAATATCACTGCTTCAACACTTTGTTCCTCTGCTTTTCTTTTTCTTATTAATAGCGACCTTCAATATTTTCATCTTTTCCCTTTTAGACCACCATCTTGAATGTTCATGCCTTAACCTTCACCAAATATTTCCCTCTAATCATGTCTTTGGCCCTCTTAGTGTTTGTATCCTTTGATGCTTTATTTAAATTACATGTTACTAGCAATAGCCTTCCATTTTACATTATTGTGTAGTAATTTTCTCTTTCAATGTATTTAACAGTTACCATGCTACTCTAAAAACCATAAGAGTATTTTTTAAATATCTTTTTTTTTTACTCTTTGCTCTTATTATCAATGCTTAGAAAATAAGCAGTGTTCCTTTGAGAAAAGTGTAACAGTGAAAACATTCCCTTAAGATATTAAGAACATACTTATAGAATCTCTCTTATTGATCTTTATATATCATTGCTTTGACCTATTACTATGTTCAATATTGTCAATCATTGCTACCAGTATTTTACATTCACTAGCTTTTCTTCTTTGGGATCATTGTTCTTACCACACTTGGCACTTTTTTAATCTTTGAATTCCACTAAATTGATCACAGTCCCTTTTAATGAGAAGTGTATCATCCATGTTCTTTTTTTAACAGTGATACCTCTATTCTTTTTATTTTAATGCTCTTAATGAAAGTCATGATATTCACAACCTTTTATCATGTAGTTGTTGCCCCATCAATATTGTTTGTCACTATACTATGATAGTAAAAGTTGTTAGTATCACTATTTTCTTGAAATCTTTCATTGTTCTTTAGCACTCTAACCATTAAGTCTGCCTTTGGAACCACTTTTGTAATTTTGAAAGCCTTAAATGTATAGTTTTTCTGTTGGATGCCCATAAGTTTATATCTCTCAACTAGCTTCATCTGAAAAATAAAAAATAGTCATATGAATGGATGAAACATACCAAAATGCTAGTTCCATTTATGATTCCCATTTACTCTACATCCTTGTACAAAAGGATTTTTTCTAATTTTTACCATGCTATCAAATCTATTAATTGTGAGAGAGGTGTTGTAACTTGTTCCATTCCACTAGCAGTTACTTGTACTTTTCAACTTAAGACTCATAGTGGATCCTTAGAGACATGAAGAAGAGAAGAAAAGTGAGATCCAAATTTATTGAGTGAGGCTTAAACCTTAAAAAAAGGAGCTGACATAAATTGTCAATAGTAAATGAACAATTATTGATTATATGATATATCCAAGCAAGCATAGTTATGGCTAGTATTTCTATAGACAATGGAGAAGAGGTTGTATGGTGTACAACTGCAACATGATAATAGGTGAAATAATGTGTATCCCAACACATCTAGGTCAATTCCCTTTTCTTTTGATCTAATAGTTCTTATGCCAGTCTAATTCACCCCTAAGAATAGTAGTAGTCTGTAAGAGCTAGTTATAGAATGTTCCTTCTAGACCTAGTGATGGTAACAAAGGGAATGGAAGCAATATAATTTTCTTTCACCCCGTTATTTTTATGTTATATATGCATATTGACAATTCCAGTGATGAAATTTTGTTGGTGTGTTCACTCTCATGTGAATTCTTAATTCAGTTCTAATGTCTATGCAATATGGTTTATAATGTGTATGATGAATGCCTTGTATGAATAACTGAAATGTCTTATGATTTTAGATTTGTTCTTTTATTTTATTGTTGTACCCTAAAATGGAAACCCATCCCTGAAACATGTCATGCTGCCCCCTGCCATCCCCATCCCAGAAACTCAGTGGAACACAATACACAAGAGCCATATTATATATGTGCGCCTCTGGAAAATGCCAATTGTCTTTGCAAATGAGATATTTTCCAAGAACCTATGTCAACAATATCTATAATATTAAACATAACATTTAGAACTTTGGATAGATAAGAAAGCTTTGCTTTGCCATTTCCTTGGAAGATGGTGGTTTTGATTGTTGCAGATGAACATCTGTATGATTATGTTTTCTACAATAGATACAAACAAAATGCTACTAGGGACAAACTACTAGTTCCTTGGTATTTCCTTTTTTTCTGAAAATGAACCTAATTTCATTTTCACAAGCAAACAACATTACATGAATTATGAAAAGGTCTACCTCTTGTACATTATGCTCTTCAAACACCACATATTTCTACACTGTTTCATTTTTTTCCCACTATCCTAAATGTGAGACACAATTTTTCTAACTGACATGATTGTTATTTTCCCTCCTCTTACGAATATAAGGAATTTTGAGTAACATACAAAATTCCATAAAACTACTCTCCTTCATAAACTACTAGTCATGGAAATGAAAAATAACTGTGCTTCATTTTTGATATTCTCAAGGATAGAGAAGTATTAAAAAACTAGTGGCTTGTTGTTTCATAGGTCCAATAGATTGTGTCAATTTTCAAGGGCAGTAAATATCATCATCAGCATTACTTCGTGTTGACATTTTATGATTTTCCTTCATCTATTATCCTAAGAATATTTCCATATTAGTAGTGGCTTATTTTAATCAAAATGAAAGATATAATTTTCATTGTTAGTTGGGAAGACACCCCACTATTTTTGGAAGCTTTGAAATGCAATTCAAGTAGTTTATTTTCTGAAATATCATTCTTGACATAGGATGTTTTTTGGTAGCATTCTTGATTATATAAGAAACATGAATTTTATTTTTTTCCAAGGAAAACATCAACTAAACCTATATGTTATCAAAGGACCAAGAGCCTCCTCTTACTTCAAGTTGTCTACCACAAAAGTAAAGATAGCAACAATAAGAAAACAGAGGATTTAGAATTTTTTATTTTTATTTGAGTTCAGAATTTTGCAGCAACTCTGTTTTGTGTATGAGACTTACATGTTTATATATATATATATATATATATTTGAAGTAGAGTTTCCTTTAATCGTTGTTTTATTGGTTCTCAATTTTCTTTTCTTTCATCCTCTACCTCTCTCTAACATTAAGTATTAGCTCTTAATTTTCTGCTCACCTAGCAACCAATGCTCAATATATAATAATTATTTGTAGTTCATATTACATTTTTTGACACACTTATGGGAATGCTGAGAATTCATGCCTAGACGGGAAATGTGTCAACACCAATGAAAGCTTGTAACTCTATTACAAAACTAGAGTTTAGAATTTAATATTTTGGCGAATCCCATGAATATGTACTAATAATACTTCAAATATTTCATTTGTTTGACCAAACTAAATTATCAAACTTAATTTGTAAACAATATTTTTGAATGGTGGATTTATCTACAGCCAATTTTGTGTATTTATAAGTTTATCCCTTATAGTTGTAGCACTTCAACATTACAACATTACATGACTTGTCAATTACAATACTACTAGCTGGAGTATTGAAATGGCTTGCAGTCAAATTATATTTGTAGATTGTTGTGCTAAGAAATGTGATAGATAAAGAGTGAGAAGTCAACCCAGGGGAAGGTCAAAGAAATGAGTCTAAAATTGTTGGACTCGAGCAACACTTGTAAAATAAAACACACTCAAGGTCAAGAGTTATTCTTAATAAAATGTTTACTATTTTAAGTTTGTTTCTTTTTTTCTATCATCTTTATTTGTCGTATCATTTCTTTTCACTTTTTTGTTTATTCTTCTAACATATTTTGTTAATGTTGTTTTAATGCAAAGGAGATGAAGTACTTTAATATAGTCTCAATGTCAATTCTATGTCTAAATAAATTTAAATCTAAAATAAAAAATAATCATTCTATAATGATACACATCTCTTGTCTATGTTAACTCCATAGTGATTCTCAGTGTTGTATTTGCACGGAAAGTAACATTAAATTGTAGGATTGATTTCAGGATCCAACTGCCTAATAAATTTCTCCCAATGTTTTGAGCTTCACTTATACACCAATCTTTAGGTAAGAAAATAAGAAGTTATTTTCACTCATGTTACTAATGAATTTTAATATTCTCTTGAAGTTATTAATATTGATTTAAAAATGGATGCCTTGCATTTTTTATAATGAGATTAATGGTGGTTATATCTTCTCTATTCTCATTACTTCTGTAAGTGTATTGTTTATTTTTTGTTGTGTATTTGTGAATAAAAGTTAAAAATTAAATGCAAAAATCAATAATAAATTTGGATAAGATATGCCAAACATAACTTATAACTTATCTTTAATATGCTTGTATGAAAATGTTATATATTACAATGTAAGATGGTCTATTTTACAGGGTGCTAGCTCAATGAAAGAGCACCTATTTCATAAGAAGGAGGATGATGGTTTGAATCCATCGTACCCTAATAATTAATCAATAGGATTGTAATTTATATTTAAAAATATTATTTTTATAAAAATTTATTTTTTCATATCATTTTAGATTCCTGACAAATGTTAGCTATATCTTTATAGAGACAAAAAAAATTGTCTTTCAAGAGACAATAATTCTGGTGTTTTTTATTCTTTATAAGACAATTTTTAAAGACAATAATTTAAGACACTCATTTAAAGACAACATTTAAGATAATATACAAGTTTTATTTTGTCTCGAGTTAAGACAATTTAGTCAAAAATTGTCTCAAAAAATGTCTTAAAAGCCCTCTCTATGTAGTAGTGAAAATTGCCAGAAATGTTTGGTGAGGTGGACACTATTTCAAAATGCCAATGCCTTATATGCAGTGTAATACCACATCTACAAATTCTAAAATAGAGAAAAAGACAATAAAAAAATATAGGCTTTCAATCTAAATATACTTTTTGCTAGACATTAGCCACAAAATTTTTGCTTGCTTAGTTCAGTCATTTTTAAAATTCAGGATTCTTTTAGTTGCAACTTAATTAGAACTCTGAAGAGGATCTTGATACACATTACATTTCTTGTGTTCCCTCATTTAACTCCTTGTGTTTCAAAGACATAAATGTTACTCATGCGCAAATTTATTCATAAAGACTATTCCTTCCATGATTTGATTTTAAATCATTTTAAGGGCATATGTTGCCAACCAAAGAAGATCTTTGTAGATGTTCATAGTTTTTGATTAGTTTATTTAAATAGTATATATAATTTATAACATATGTAGCATGCTTCAAGAGGCCCATATGAATACAAAAATGATAATGTAGCACGATTGGTAAATAC
The DNA here is from genome assembly GCA_018584345.1 of Thuja plicata. Taxonomy (NCBI): domain Eukaryota; kingdom Viridiplantae; phylum Streptophyta; class Pinopsida; order Cupressales; family Cupressaceae; genus Thuja; species Thuja plicata. The sequence goes on along the minus strand of MU225739.1, from coordinate 549,947 downwards.
CAAATCTATGCATGCCATAATGACCTAAGAGGGAAAAATGGGTCAAATTGGTGAATAGACACCCTAGTTGCTTAGATGAGTGTGTTTTGGTTATTTTTGTGTTGAAGAGATGATTTGTAGGCCTCTATAAATCCAACCAAGGCATTATGATCTTTAGAAAGTTACTTGGCATGTCCTGATGCTTGACATGTACTAAGTTGCTCAACATGTACTAAGATGCTCAACATGTGCTACAAAGTTGTTTTCTCTTAAACAGACTATTAGGTTAGTTACAATGGTTGTGCGGAAAAAAAGGGAAGAACTTTTAAGGTCTCCTAAGCAATCATTTTGAGGTGGAGGTATTTTTGTTGGATGTCTTTTGTTTGAAATTTCAGTTAATGAGAAGCAGTAGACTGTGTTTTTACGTGAATTCAAGAATTTTTTATTAGCCAAGCTAATTAAAGGATTGAACTTTATCTTTTCTATCGTATTTAGTTCTTATGTGTGTTTCAAGACTCTATGTGGAGGTACTTTAGTTTTTGTCTTCATTTTGTAGTATCTTTTAAAGTTTCTTGGAAGTTGCAAGTTCCTAGTCCAGTTCTGGACTATAAATAGAAATGGCTCCTTAAGGTTATTGAATCCATGGTGAGAAGAATGAGCCTTGATGGAATTCAAGAGGAGCCACTATACATAAGTTTCTTTTTTTTTTTTTTAGGAGAAGTGACAGCCATGAAGTTTGAGCTCTTTCCCTAGGCGAGATTAGCGATAGTCTGGCTAGGGAAGAGAGTGAAACATATGTATAGAAATTACAGGGTTGGATTGGAAAATACAATCCAATAGTTAGATAGAGACCATAGAGAGGTAATATGACTCTCTGAGTAGTGATATCCGTAGAGGAGTTGAATTGATCGAGGAAAGAAAGAAAATACAGTAAAAGACCTAATTAGTCCTACATTTAAGGACATTGTCCCTAAGACGTTTCAATGGTTGAATGGATTTTTAATGGCATAATATCCTCAAGAATGTCATAAAATGACCCAAGGAAGTAAAGAAACAACCCTACAAAGAGTTGTGAGTGTATTGGCATAAGTTGATGAATTCACTTATGAGGACTCAGTGAGCACCAAGAAGAACCTAATTGATAGGATGGATCTTGAGTAGGAGGTAGAAGTTCTTAGTGACTTGCCTCAAGATTAGGGTTAAGGGTACCATAGGATATCTAGGAGAGAGGCCTTAGAATAGAGCCAAGATGAATCTACAAAGAAAGATCCTATATACATCATCATCTCTATCAGATAAACATCAGTTAATCAACAAATAGTGTGATTTTTAACATAATGCTCATGAATGTGTGTCATGTATTGCTTGGTAGACCTTGGTAGTATTATTAGAAATCCATACATGATGAGATAAATAACACTTTGGAGAAGGAGGGTGTCAAAAATAATTTGTTTCCTTTGCAAAAGCCAAAAGAGGAAAACCATAGTGTAAATAATAAGGTGATGTTGGTAAGTATGAAGGATTTAATAGATATTAGGGAAAAAGAAGAAGTTGTGGTAACAACTTCTACCATCTGAAAAATTTGGCACCCATAATTGGATGCTATATTACACCCTATTTTAGTGATTTTGAGATTTGATATCCATTATGCTTGATCCTAGCAATCTAATTCTTCTTTTCTCGCAACAACATATCAAGCATTATGAAACAACATATCTCTTTTCTTGAATCCAAAAATGCTATATGAAACAACATATCTCTCCTTATTTTGGTTTCCTTTACTATTATCAAGCATTCATGATTAAGTTTTCATAAGGAATTCAAAAGATCAAGAGTACTCAAGTGTTCAAGAAATTGGATTCAAGATGTGAAGGTAGGCATCCAAGATCTAGTTTCTCCAATTCATTCAAGTCAATTCCAAGGAAATATTCTCCATTGAAGAAATTTTCACTCTCATGATGGCCAAGTAGAGGAATTAACAATCAAGCAAGATATGATCTTCCTTCATTGCAAGTGATTATCAAGCATATCTACATTGAAGATATAAGAGTTATGTTCATAGATCAATACGTTTATGAGGGCACCCTTAGTCATATTTTATATCCCAAGGTCAACTCCTTGATTTGAAGCATATTAAAGCATCTTCATGGGTATTAGCAATTTCTACATTTGTCCATGAGGGTTTATGCAACGTGAATCAAATATTTACATTTTTACATACTTTCCTTTATGGAGTTTCATTTCATTTTCACTAAACAGGGTTTTGAGCAAGGCGAACCCATTTTACCCAAACTTTTCCCCATTTTTTTGTGGGTAGGAATATGTTACAGAATTGTCACATCCTTTTTAGGCAGATAAAAAATAATCAGAGGATGACTCAGAATTCTAGGAAAAAATTACTTGAAACAAATTATTTGAAATGTTCTATTTCTAGATACCAAAATTTTTAAATGTTTGGTACCCATCAACTTCAGGTTAGATTGAAATCACATGTTAGTACAACAAACCGGACCCTGATTCAACTCATTTCTAGTTTTTGATAGTTAGCTATCAGTTTGTTATTTCCATTTTTGTCTATATTAGTATTTTTTGTCATTTACATTGCATATTTCTTTTTTTTTCTATTATCAAATTACATATCTAGCAAAGGATCACTACCCCATTTAGCGCTTAGGTCCTTACTTGAGCCTATTGGGACATCTTCTTTCCAAGTGTGTAATTTAAAAAAAGGAGTATTTAGCTCCTTTTCCTTTGCTTCCCTTTTCATCTTGTACATTTTTGTGATCCTGATTCATAACATTTCAATTTTGATTTTGGTGTTAGATCCCCTTTATGTATTAGATCACCTTTCTTAATTATTGGATTAGAGGAGATTGGACTATTTCCCCATTAACTATTTTTATCATTTCTATATTTGTCCCTTATAAATGTATTTTGGAGTGACCTCTATCAATAATCATTCCCAAGTTAATGCATGTTCACCATCTGAGTAACCTGGCTGTTCATGAGAATTTTAAAAACATGTTATGATTCGTCATGTTGCCACAATATGCCTCATTGCCTGGACATATAAAATTTTCTCCTAATCATGGTGTTCAAAGGTTCCATGAACATAAAGCATACTATCGGGCTCTCCTATATAAGTTCTCTTGATGATAAAGGTTTCTTTGATGGGAGTATCACTCTTTTCTTCTTGTACATCAAAATAAATCATTTCATATTTCTTCAATACAAGAGTAGAGTTTTCATCAGTGAAAATTTTGTCGATGTGTTTTTCTTTATGACCATTTAAGATGATTTTTCACATTGCCGAGACTTTTGGTGATGCCTGATGGTGGTGGTACCTCCTTTATTTCTATTAATGCATCAGTGAAATAATATGATATTTCCTTGATATGACTCTAGTAACCCTCATCAGAGTATCTTACGAAATTGGGCCTAGCATTATTTACTACTTTGATAGTTACAGTTTCCCCAATGAGGATTATAGATGAAACTCTTACCGAAGATTTTTCTCCCTTATTACTCCTTGTGGTAATACATCTCATCGATGGAATCTCTGGTGATGTTTAAAAATAAAGATATTCATTTCTCATTTGTTCCCTTATCAACAAATAGATGAAATGTTTTTTTTTTCTATGTAACTTAGGTTTATGTTTTTGGAGTAACATATGTGATCAGAGCGATCCTTTTCTTTCATCCCAGTACTATTTATTCCCTTGATGAATATTTCATAGGTGAATCCTCTATTTATGCACATTTCATTCTCACTTTCCTTTATTGGAGTAACTTTCACGAGGCTAGGCCAATGACCAATATTTACTTCATGAGATACTTTCCTTCATTCAATTCTCTTGTTCATGAAAGAAACAAGTCAATTATCCAATACAAAAAATCCATGGATGTAACTTCTCATATCGACCTATCTTAATTTTCTCTTACAATAGTCTTTGTTCTTCTGATATCTTCTTTTCTTTTCACATCCTCAAAAATTCTATTGGGGTAGCACATAAACTAAGTTTTGGGCTCATCTGATGAATTTTCCCTTGGAAGGTTAGATTCGTGCTCACATGCGTGTAGAGATTATTTTAAAAAAACTTTAGTATCTTCAAATTATGTAAGGATCAAATACAAAACCTTGGTGATGACATGTGGAAGGTGATTATAGGAAACAAATATGCAAGAATTTTAAGATTTATTTAATCCTTAAGGAACACTTGAATTTTCTTAAAATTTTAAGGTTCCAACACAATCTTGATGAGAAAGTGCTAATAGAATCCAAAGGTGTGAATATTTTATCATCTATGTTTAGAGCTTCTTGTAATTTTATTCCTCTTTCTGAATCTTTGCAAAATTTGATGTTGAAGTTGATTAATGCTAATATTTTACAATTCCTCTCATTAAACAGATTGATACATCCAAACCTTTTCCTAAGTCCTTTAATTAAATTTTTTTTTTCAATATCATAGCCATGATACATGTATTTTTGTTTGAAATTTTTTATTCAAGTCCTCATTGATTCTAATGTTATATCTATTGAGGGTGTTAATGATCAAGGAAACAAGTCTATAGCACCTCCTAATCAAAACTTGCAAATTTATACCAATCCTTTACCTTCTCATTTGACCAATACCATTGAGTCTACTCAATCTTTACCTTGTTCTTCCACTCATGTTGTTCACTATGATTTTGAGTGTATTGAACACAACAATGTATTCAGCCTTATTGATAAATGTGAACCAAAACCCAAACATGAACCTGATCTTTGCAACACATTTGATCCTAAAGAGACAATTAAAACACTTGATGGTCCTCTTTACACCATAGAAAAGGTTAATAGTCTTCTTTCTCATGGTGTCCTTATAAATCCTACTTTCATGGTGAATGTTATAAATAAAGAAAATTTTTACACTAGACATATGCAACAATATTTGTATGATAAATTTGATGTGATGATCCAAACTTTCAATGGTTTCACTTATCCTACCTATTTTTCTATTATTTTTCCAATAGAAGTTCATGGTAAAAATATAGATATCACATTTTTTTATCATCCCAACTTTAGATTAGTTTCAAGTTAGACTTGGTAATCCTTGACTCACCTCCATTAAAATGTTCTTCCCTTATGATGTGTTTCTTGTTGTATGTTTTGTTTAGATTTACTTATACAAACCTTCTTTCTTCATTGGTACAAGGTGATGAAGGAATTGATCTATTGTAACATTCCTCTATTTGTATCTTAATTCTTCTATATGTTGTTATATGTTATTTTGTGCATGTGCCACTTTTTGTAAATGTACCTTTGTGTTTTCTGATTAAGGATGATGCAAAATGATAGCTACCTATTCTTTTTTGGTCTCCATGATGCTAACCCAAAAAGAATTTTCTTCATAACTCTTATGTGACATTCTTCCATTGTGATTGTAGCTCTACTACCTTTGGGGAATGATGATAGTTCATTATTATATAATTTTGATATATATGAGTTATCATATCATCATACTATCCCCTAAGTTAGTTGATCCCTTTCCTATTCTCTTTTGTCATATATTCATTTCTATTGGTTTGTCCTTTCTTGGGGGAATCTCATAGTGGAAATGTTACTTTTGGGTGCATATATTCTTTGTTACAACCATTTCTTTGGTTAAGGAATTTTCAATCACTTTAATGTGGGGGCATACACTCTACTCCTTTTTTCACATTTTACACATGTACACACAATGATATAATAAATATATAGATGTTTGAAGAGACAATGCTTTCCTTGCATTCATTTTTACATTATCATGCCCTTGTGCATTATTCAATAGATCCCTTAATGGTGACAATGCTTCCCTTAAGGACTAATCCTCATTTCATAGATTTCTTTGGATACCATTATTTCCTTGGGAATAATCACCATTTTAGGATCCATTAAGAAATAAAATATTTTCCTTAACTGGATTGATCCCTTTGTTTTGATGTGTTGACTAACATAACATAACTTACTAGACTATCAATTCCATCTTTTGCAGTAACGCATTTACAAGATATAACTCTCTCTCTCTCTCTCTCTCTCTCTCTCTCTCTCTCAAGTGATGCCTCTTTTTATCCTCTCTTTGGACTAGATGAGGACTTAAGTCACTTGGGGGCTTGATGTTTCTTTATCTCCTCGACCTTGATAAGATTATTTTTATGCATTGATCTACTTTACCATGATCATGAGTCTGTCTCATACTCCTGAAAGAGTAGGGTAAAATTTATCATCCTAAAAAGTAAACACCCATAATTGGATGTTCAATTAGGCTCCATTTTGATCATTACAAGATTTGATGTCTATTATGCTTGATCCTAACAACTTGATTCTTATTTTTCTGCATCTTTTCCACCATCGTGAAATCCAGTTCAAATTTGGTTTAATTTTTCTAGGTATAGAATGTTTATAATGTTGTATACCCAAGAATGAAATGTTTCAAATATTCTATTTTTTGCACTTTTTTGCCCAAATTTAGCCTGAAGCCCCATTTCAAGGTGTTAGAGGGAAATTAGATCTCATGGCCAGTCTAGCATATTTTTTCATCTCAAAATGATGGATGGAGTATATAAACACCTTCTATCTTCTCATTTTTGTATCCATCACTATTTTCAACCATTCATGATCAAGTCTTCATAAGACATTCAAGAGCTCAAGAGCATTGAAGCAATTGGATTCAAGATTTGAAGGTAGGCATCCAAGATGTAGTTTCTCTAATTCATTCAAGTCAATTATAAGGAAATAATCTCCACTAAAGAAAGTTTCTCTCTCATAATGTCTAGGTAGAGTAAATCTCAATCAAGCAAGAAGACCCTTCCTTCCATCTACATACATTCTTCCTTCATTGGAAGTGATTATCAAGCATACCTGCATTGAAGATCTAGGGGTTCCATTCATAGATCTAAGAATATGTGAGGGCATCTTTGATTCCTATCCTACATTCTAAGGTCAACTCCTTTATAGGAAGTTATTTGGTCACATACCACAATATTGCCCTTAACTAAACTAGGATGAAGGCTTCCTGTCAGACAACGGCTAGTGTTGTCATTAGCATATTATAAATTGTCTTTTCAATCTTTCACTTGAGTTTGTGGTGGGATATTATCCTATTTTTATTTATACTACAAATAATTTATACTATGTTGTACAGAAATCCTTTTACACTAAATTTTTGTGGCCTTTTTATGGAACCCTTGCATTTCTAACAACTTTTATTAACTAGGAAAACAAACACACCGAGTCAAACCACCTCAAGTAGCTTGGAAATATTTTCCAAATGGTTTCCTTATTTTTGTACATAGGAAAAATATTAATATACATACTATTCTCATCTGGGTACATGTGAGAAAGGCTTCTTGTGGTGGCAATGTCTATGCAGGAGCCAAAATGCACCTGATTAGACAATTTATTTACATTAATTAATTATTTTAAAATCACAATACAATGCTTTTGTCTATGCAAGAGTCAAAATGCACCTGATTAGACAATTTGTTTGCATTAATAAATTAAATTAAAAATCACATAATTTTAATTTATTAATAAATACAAACTATCTAATTAGATGCATTTTGGCCCCTGTATAGCCATTTCACTTTGTGGCCTGCTGAGTTGTACATAATGTTTAAAGGTACATTTAAATATACAATTCTATATAACGATACACTAAAATATAGAACCATTGGAAGTAGTGGAATGTTAAAATGCCAAAAGTTGTAAAAGTTGCTCATGACAACTCTGTAACTTTGCAAAGTTGTCATGACAACATTTCCTAAAAAATTAGGAAAGGGCTTTAATGGTGCCCAAATCCCGACCTTAGGGTCTGAACACGAAGGGATAACCTATGTAAGGTAAAAAAAACCCTAGTCTAAGGGTTGGTTAAGTTATTTTACAGACTAAGCATTGGAAAGAAAGATTTTGACTGTATTTTTGTAACAGAGCCTTGATCTAGTCTGTTAATGGATTGAAAGGATCAAATTAATGCATTGAGAACTTGTTTTGTGTTATCTAGTTACTCTATGTTGCATTGATTTGGTTTTTTAATGTTTTTGGTTAGCATTTTGTAATTTCTTTATGTTTACTGGTTCACTGTTTGGTTTTGGACCAGTCTTTGAAAATATGAGTCCCACTTAGATTCCCGTGGTTAGAAAATTATGGACACTTGGAATCAAGTACGGGACCTTGTATATAGTTTAGATATGGTTTGTGGAGTCATTTTATGCAAGGGAGTTAATTTTTCCAACAAGCCCTAGGCGAGTGCAGTGGCATTCTGGTTAGGAGCTTGTGCAGATTAGTAGCATGGAAAGATGCTAAATGGATTGGATTGAACCAATAAATGGTGGGAGAAAGTATATGAGTGTATCCTTGAAAAATTAATGCCAGGAGAAGAGTAGTGGATTTGTTTAGAGAAACCATTGAAAGCAAAGAACCCAGACTGGTGAACTTGCTCCTAAAACCCTTAAAAATAGGGGTTTGGTGAAAGTCCTATGTACAGACAGGTGGGGGTCTAAAACCTAGAAATTCCTAGAGCCTAGGATAGACATATGAAGAATACATAGTTTATTCAGATATTTTTTATGAGAATTTGTGAATAAATCCAAGAAAACCAGTTTCTAGGAGGCCTAATTGACCAAAAAGGCTACAAGGCCTCAAAACAAGAAAACTATGAACTCGACTAGAAATATTTTAAAGAATCCATCCAAGTGGATCAAAAAAAATTTAAAGTGACCTAGGAATGGTCAGGAATACCATCCCTATTTCCAAGAGTGGATTGAGAAAAAAAGTGGTTCAATGGAGCTTAAGGGTGCATTGTAGGAGAGAGATGGAAAGGAGAGTGTTTTGAAATTGGTGGTGATTTCTAAGGGAAGAAGGGGACCATAGAGTTGAAATCTAGATAGGGTAGAGGAAGATACCCTAGGAAGACCAAAGATAGGTCTTAGTTAGAGCAAGAGTACTCTTGTGGTAGACGTCCCCATCACTCTTCTTTTTTATTTATAAAGATTAGGTGTAACTTCAAAAAAAATATTATTCTAATTAATTCTATGGTAGCTCAATTATGCTTCTTTTTAACCATATAATTACTTAATGAATATAGGTTGTCTTACATGTGATTATTAAATATGATGGGAAGCAGTGACGTATTGTTTCATTGGTTTACCACATGAATCTCTGAAAGATTTTATTGTTGTTATTCCTCTCTTTATGTAAAAGACTTTATTTTAACATGGTTGCCTCAGTTCCTGATAATCTCATAATTACTATACTTGATTTAAAGTATCTTTAATTTTATCATCACTTATACTAGGAGTGTTTAGTACCTATAATTGCCAGTCAGCTTAACTTTATAAACTAGATTTTGTCTTTAAGACCTATTAAACTAATTTATAAACAATTGCCTTATAAAGAGGAAAACACATATCCATATAATGTTGTACTTGAATATATAAAGACATACCTATATATGAGTATATAAAATAAATTGCATATATCAATATATATTTTTATCTAATATATTAATCATATATGAATATATATTCTTCATTTTATATTTGAACATAAATAAATACCTTTTTTCAAATTCTAGAATTGTTGCTAAAGAGAAAACATTAAGATAGAAGTAAAAGTATACCATATTTAATTAATATCATTCTCCTTCATACATTTCATCACAATGGACATTGACTCCTACTTCATCTTTTAATAGAAATTTATCAAACTACTTTGGTTCAGGGAAATTCCTGATATGCATAAAAATAAAAAGGGAATCAAAGTTTTTTCTTATAACTGGCGTTTCTTCAATGTATATATCCCAGTCTTCAACCATCAAAATAGGAAAATATGGAATTTTCCTATCATTTTTGATAAAATGCTGGTAACCTTTCAGTTTTAGAATAGTTAAATCTTCTCTGATACTTGAAAGCACCTTGCTCAAATCTATAAGATATTTCTGTTTGAATACTTTTCTGCACAACCTACTAATCACTTGTGAATCAAGATCAACTTGTAAGGCCAAGGCTATAAACATCGTTGGGATATCCGAATTCACCTGACATGACTATTGTCATTTTCAATAAATTCACTTCCTAAAATAATGAAGACAACCCTTTCAGTTATATCATAAGTTGCTATCATCATTTTCTTGATTCTTTTCATGGTAAATTTACCATTAAAGGATTTCTGAGATTTCAAACATCTAAGTTTAATTATAGTAGCCTTTGAACCACTAGTTAATAGCCTTACCCCATTTAATACCAGACTCCTATTTATAACCTAGTGGGCAGTATTTTTCCTATGAGTTACTAGTAGATATAGAATTTGAGTCATTTTACATTCTCCCTCTTAATCATTTCAAATTCTCAAAGTCATTTCTATTCTAAATAATTAATTATTTTATTTTTACATACTAATACAAGAACTCTATAAGTTTTGTGTTATTCTATATCCTTTTGTTTTTAACATTCCTAAACCTCATCCTTATTATTCTACCTACAATAATGTTTGAAAGTGTAGAGTACTAAGAGAATTAAAGGTCACTACATGTCCTACACAAACCTTTGATTTTAATAGATTATACACCTGCTCTAGAGCCCTAAATTCTATCTACCTCTATACTATCTTGTTAAAGTCATTTATGATTTCTATCCTCTGAGAATTAGCCATTTGATTTCCCTCCCTATAAATATGGTTGGATATGTAGTGCTTGAATAATGACAATAAATTCATTCCTCTCTTCACTAACCATTAAGTTTCCAATTTTGAGTGTTTCCTATTCTAATGGCGTTAATAATCAAGGAATAATTGCCTTCAATTTCAATATTATCAAAATTTCATTTTTTACATAACAATAATCCTTGTATTAGAGCATTGTATTCAGCCTCATTATTTGTTGCAATTCCTAAGAAGGAGGCTTTTCATGTGATCAGTTTTCCTGACCAGTCATGAATGCAACACCCTATGCACGCCCTTCCTAGGTTACCTTTGGAAGCACCATCAAAGTTTTGTTTGAACCATCCTTTAGAGGGAGGTTTCCATAAACATTTACATCTCATAGCATCCTTGTCTACACCTTGTTGACCATAAACGAGGGGAATTTTTAACCCATACCACAGTTTCCTTAATTTATCATCCTCTTGAGTAAACACCATCCTTTCTCCCAACCATATTATGATTATTTACTACCTCTACTATACATGCTTATATTTTGTTTAAAAGTTGATCTAAGTCTAGTTTCTTATCCTTGAAGATTATTTTGTTTCTTTCCTTCCATAATTCCCATATAACTATGGAAGGAGCAATATTCCATATCATTCCAAACATACCATAATCCATCTTTCTAGGCCAGCTTATAAGAATATCCATCAATTTTTTAGGGAATGAATTTTTCCACAATAACTTGTTGGCCAACTAGGTCCAACAATTATGTGAATCTTCATAGTTTGTGAAAAGGTGATCAACAGATTCACACTCCTTTCCACATAAAAAACATCTCGATGACCCATAATAACCAATTTTCTGGAGCCATTCGATAGTCATAATTTTATGTTGTACTGCAACCCATGTGAGCATACCAATCTTAGGCAGACAGTGTTGTTTCCAATATAATTCCATTGGTAATGTCAATTTTTTTTGTCCTTTATTGGAGATAGTATCACACCCACGCTTGGTATTATACTCCCCATTCTTGGATTTGGCCCAAATAATTATGTTTGGGTCTTTAGAGGGGTTATTTTTCCTACTACTTAAGGCTTTATCCACTTCATTCCTGAATGATGCGAACAGTCCATAGTTGGTCTTTAGAGGGTTTAATTTTCCTACTACTTAAGGCTTTATCCACTTCATTCCTGAATGATGCGAACAGTCCATAGTTTTCAAAGGATTTCCATTTCCATCCTAGAGCCGGATTATTGTCTATGAACTCTAAATAATCCTTCACATATATGCCTATCATGCTTTATACGTTCTATGATTGGTTCATCATTAAGAATGATGCCTAGAGGTGAACAAGCATCCCATGAATCTTCCCAAAAGAGATCCTTACCACCATTACCTATATCCCAGGTGATATGTTCTGAAATAACACCCCTACACTCTAGAATGAAGTTCCAAATTCATTATCCTTTAGAAGGATGAAAGTGTCTAAAAATACTTAAGGGATCCCTACCATCCAAGTATTTATATCTTAGGATTTTAATCCATTTAGCCTTTGGGTATTTATGTATCTTACATACCATTTTAGCACCTAAAGCTATATTTTATTGTTTAATATCCCAAGAAATCAATGCTAGTATTTTCTTTTCATTTGATCCTTGCCAAAAAAAAAATTCTTAGCTTTTTATTAATTTCTTTTTCTATGCCTTTAGGAAGACTAAGGCACATTATTTAATAGATAGGGATAGAAGAAAGGATAGATTTCATCATAATTGTTTTACCAGCATTAGTTATCCACTTCCCTTTCCAAGACTCTACCTTTTTATCTATATTTTTAACACATTATCCCATAAATTAGTTGAACTATTACCCTTATCTAAAGGAAGCACTAAATATTTGCACGATAGTTCCCCTATGTTGAATTCCAAGATCCTACATATATTCTATTGTCAATAATTTGGTGTATTTAAAAAATAAATCTTGATTTATTTTTATTTATCTATTATCCAAAGGCTTTGGAATACAGGTTTAGAACGTTTTTAATTGCTTTAGCTTTTGATATATTAGCTTTCCCAAAAAGAAGGTTATCATCAACAAATTGTTGATGTGTACAAGCTTCCTATTCTTCTATAATCTTGATTCTAGATATGAAATTGTCAATTTTAGCCTTGGTTAGGGTTCTACCTAGAGCTTCTACCATAATAACAAAAAGAAGGGGGGACAAGGGATCCCCTTGTCGAATTCTTTGTATTATATTAAAAAACCAGTTGGGTTTCCATTAACCATTACTGACATCATTGGTCGAGAGATACATTCAAATATTAGGTTGATCAATTGTTTAGAGAAACCAAAGGACTCTAAGCATTTGCACAAAAATCTCCAATCCACCTTATCATAAGCCTTTTTTTATGTCTAATTTTATAAGCATGTTGGGGAATCCATTATGTTGGATAGTATGGATAGCTTCTTGTGCGATAATAACTCCATCTAAAATAGATCTTCTTGGAAGAAAACCATTTTGTTCTTCAGAAATTAGTAGAGGAAGAAGCTTTTTTAGCCTATTAGCTAATGTTTTAGTTAGTACTTTATATAGCGTAATACAAAGAGAAATGGGTCTATAATCATCAAATCCTTAAGGGCTTGAGTTTTTAGATATTAATGCTATGAATGTGTTGTTAATTTCTTGGAGTATTCTTCCTGAATTTCTCATACCCTCTAAAGCAGAGACAACCTCATCGCCAATAAAACTCCAGCAATGTTGATAAAACAAGGTGGGGAATCTATCTGGCCCAGGAGATTTATCAAAGTGGAGATGTTTTAAAGTTGTCTCTACTTCTTCTTTAGTAAATTTTGCGTTAAGTATTTGGTTTTATTCCTTAGTTATAATACAAGGGATGCTATTCAATATTAATTGTTTTTTGGCTAATCTTTCTGAACCACCTAAATTATTCAGAATATCTTCAAAGTGATTAACTACTTCTTCTGCTATAGCCTCAGGGTCCTCAATTAAAGTCCCATCATTTTTCTTAATACTTGTGATTTTATTGAAATTAGGCTTAGCCTTCAAACTATTGTTGAATAATTTAGTATTTTTATCACCTTTTGCTAACCATACTTCTCTCGATCTCTATTTACAGTAAGATTCTTCTTTTTCCAATATATCATCATAGCGATTTAACATTTTTTTCTTCTTCAGTAAAAGTCTCAATATTCATCCCATCTCTGATGATTTCCTCATTAAGTTTTTCTAAATCTTTCTCTATTGTTTCCTTAGTTACAATTATATTTCCAAAATGAACCTTGTTCCATTCAATTATTCTTTGTTTAATATGTTTCAGTTTTGTATTAAGTATAAAATTGTTTGAGCCTTTGAAGCTTTTTTCATTCCACCATTCTTCTATCTTTAGCAAACATTTTTCATCTTTAAGCCACATCTTTTCAAATTTAAAGGGATTCTTTTTAGGCGCAAGGTCTTCTTCTAAGATTAAACTAATTGGATAATGATCAGATCCTGAATGTGATATGGTATTTGACTTTACACTAAGATTAAATCTGGATAAATCACCAATATAAAAATACCTATCTAGTTTTTTAGTAATAAGTTCAATATCTATCCTTCTATTTGACCATGTAAATGTTCCATTGTCCAAAGGGATATTCATACCATTAATTAATTATATCCACTTCTTAAATTCTATCATTGTCTGAGTAATACTCTTTGGTCCACCCTATTGCTTGCTAATGTCTAAGATAGCATTGAAATCCCCTCCCAAGAAAAAATTATTATCTAGAAATATTTTAAGGAAGGTCTTAATTTATTTCCAAACAACCTTTTTTCATGAAGGAATTTAGGGCCATATATGTTAATTATGATAAATTCCAGGTTGCTTCTAAAGTTTCTAACCTTAGTAGCCATCTAGTATGAATTGAAGGTGAAAAGGTCTAAAGAGATAAACCTGGGATTCCATATAAAGGCTAATCCTCCCAAAGTGCCATCCGAGTTTTTGCCTATTACTCTCCATATTCCTAGCTTCTTATTAAGATTGTTATAGCCATCCTGTCCCAATTTAGATTCTTGAATTAAAAATAAAGGTGCCTCTAAAGAGGATAAACTCCTTTTGAGGAGGTGGTGTTTGTTAGGGGCGTTTAATCCCCTAACATTCCATGAAATTATTTTCATGGCGCCTTGGGAAGGAACTTCCCCTTCCCTGTATTTAGAATTGAAGCTATTTTAACTTGACCTGAGGCCTACCCATCTTTTTGTCTTAACTCTATGTGAGCTTTTGAGAGATTGTTTTGGATAATCTAGATACGTTTTACCTTACGAAGAAATAGATAAAGCTAACATCCTATCCTTATTAGATTCCATCTTAGAAATAATAAGTGGACCCTCTCTATCTTCCTCATGACCCATTGACTATATTACTTTTAAGATTAATAAATCCTCTGAGTCCTAATTTAACCCAAGAAATTCATTAATTTCTTCAATCTCCTCATTACTGATATTTTCATCTATATTATTACCCTCATATTATTTTATATCATCCTTTCTACTGACCTGAAAAATATAATTACAGGTCCCATCTGCATCTTTTGTACAGGGTTGCATAGTATTTAAAGGTCTAAGATTTTGAATAACTTCCTTGTTGTTTTTATATCCATCTTCATAATTATTGCCTATGTTTGAGGGAATGATGATAGCTTGTGATATATCTCTATCCAGAGATTTCATTTCAGTCTTATCATTTTGGTATAGTACAATATCTGAAAGTGTTATGTTGTTATCTAATGCCATTATTTTTTTTATCAGTATATTTTTATGTCTATCAGCTTCTTTTGAATCACTTAGCTCATCATCAGATGAATCCAAAAAATCCTCATTCCCCATCACTGAATCAGAATAGGACACAACATCATGATATTTTTTATGTACCTACTTTTTAGGGTAGACCACAGTAGGTACCCTTATCAATGGGAAAAATTTCTTCCCAGAATTACTATCTATATATCTCAAATTGGTATATTTTTTATCCTCTAGATTCCTCTATATCTTTTAAAGGTAATTTTGGATATTCCTTGTTATCTTCTAAATTCTCATTGTTATTGCCTATTGTTTCTACAGATAATTTATTTTGACCATTCATAATATCGGTTGTATTTGAAGTACCTAAATTTGAAACCTGGAGTTTTCATAGGTTATTCATAGTCTTCTTACCTTCTTGAGAAAATTTATCAGTGAAAAATAAACCACTATTATCCAAAAAAGATATAGTAGGAAGGGTTTCCTCAAAGAATGGGAAGCTAGGATATTCATGTATTTCCCCGTCTTCAAAAAAGGGAGGAGAAAATTTTGGAAAAGGGGATAATCTTTGTTTTTGATTAAAGAAATTTAGAAGGTCCGTCGTATATTCAATTATGCTATGATCTAATTCTTTATGAGAAATGAGTTATATTTTGTTATCTATATTTCCATTAAAGTACACCAGTTGAAACTAATAAGTAATTTTGTTAGTAATGAATTTGTTAGGTTTTAAAGCATATGTGTTACCTGTAGAGTGTATCAAAATTTTAATTTTAGAATATTTAAGGAAATTCCTTTCTAAACCTATCATACCTCCAAGACTACCCCCAAATTACATAATAATCTTGTTGTGAATCAGTTCTACAGGCATATTAGAAATCTTAATCCATTTTGGGGTAGAGATGTTGTCAAACATATTAGAATTAAATTTGGGTTCCCATTTCAAAAGCTTCATCGCGTTCCCTAAATAAAAAATTAGGGAGTTTGATAAAAATTTCTCTTTGACAGATAAATCTCTACATTTTTACAATTTGATTTCTGGATTTGATTGTGTGTAGTTTTTAGCATCAACATTTCGGATCACACTCCATGATCCATCATCAGGATGAGAGAAAAGAGCATGAAGGAATGTAAATCACAGATACATTCCTTCATGCTCTTTTCTCTCATCCTGATGATGGATCACGGAGTGTGATCCGAAACGTTGATGCTAAAAACTACACACAATCAAATACATAAATCAAATTGTAAATTCTTATGGATTGTGGAAATCTGATCGATTTAATTAAATCTCTACATTCCATCAACAACAATTATTGGAAACAAAGGCAATATTTACATGCTCCCTGAGAGTGCCCTGAAACCAATCCTTAATGGAAAAAAGGCCAAACCAGAGTCGAACCATTTTCCATATATCCCAAAGGAGTCGCAATGATTCTATAAACTATCAGTGAAAATTTGATTACCTTGAATGGATTTTTTCATCATCTCATTGTGAGGGCTAGGTTTGTGGTAATCCTTGGGTCTGCGGTGTGGGGGAGAATAAACCACTTTTTTGGTGTTTCCCTGTTGAAGGGCATTCACTCATTCATGGAAAGGGTTAGAGTGCTTCCCCCGAGTGAAATCCCTAGGAGATATCCTAGGGGAAGAAGACATTAATGCCAAAAAATGATTAAAAGTAAAGATAGCCTGGGTTTTCATAGAATTTTTATGATGAGAGTGGTGAGAGCCAGAAACCATTTCCCATCCGTCCTCCATCATGACATTATTCACCTTTAAAAATTTATAGGGTACCGCAGGAACGCTGTATATTTTTGCATATTTTCTACTTGCAAAAAAAGCCAGTTGATTATCCAACAAAGCCACACTGAAGCTTTTGTTCCATCCATCACCATGCCTAGAGCAAAATCTCTTAAGCAATCTTGTCTGAGAATCACTATATGGAGTATAAAAAACCCGCTCATTAAAAGTGAGAATCACACCAGATTTTTTAGGGTTAAAAGCCTTCACTTTATTATTCGCTAATATGCTCTGCCTTTTACTCGAATGCTACGTCTGCTCTGCCATTTTTTATTACTAGTACATCTATGCATAGCCCTTATTGGTAACATATAACTTAAGTTAAATTTATATGTATTCACTTGATCTTAATCACTTTTATTATTATTACAAATCTTGAAATTTTTAAAAATACCCCAGAAAAAACATTTATCTCAAATGATATAGAACCTTTTTACAAAGAAAGGGAAGGTGTACATATGAAAAATATTGACACACATAGTATTCTCATCCCACTACATGTGATAAAGGCTACTTGTGGTGAGATAAATTGGAAGTAATACCTAATGGTATATTTAAATATATAATACTATATAACGATACATTACAATGAAAGAATCACAGTTAGGCTTCAATTCTTATGGCAATTGAGCTTCACACAATTTATGACCCTCCTTGGGTACGATTCCACATTATCTCTCCAAATTATCATTTTCCTTTTCATTAATATTCAAAGGCATAATGAATTTCTTTGCCAATATTTAATCCTTGTTTGGAATATATTAGAAATAGCCTTGTTTGAAAGTTGAAATTACAAATGGTTTGTATTGGGATTACTGTGAAGGAAGGAAACAAGCTTACCAAGTAGTTTTTCCACAATACAAATTTCAATCTTGCTCCTACATTTTTCGCTGATCATCTTCATACCAAGAATGCTTGCATCAGTTTAAAGGATTCGACATTACCAAGACCACTATAATGAAAGGAGACATGGAATCTAGGTCATTAAATTACAAGTGGAGAAGAAGACACAATGCCACATATATAGATTTATGTTGCCATTGTACTTGCGGTGATTGTTTGTCATTGGTTTGGAAGTAAGTTGCTATCAAAGAAAAACAAATATTTCCATTGAATTTGGAAGACCCAAGAAAAAAAAATATTTCCATAAATGTTTAGAAAATTAAAATTTATATAGATCTATGGCATATAGAAATATTTTTAAAAATTGAAAAAATATACATAGGTCAAAAATCTCCCCTACCCACATCTTCATTTGGGCCAAATTTTACTTTTAGCAAGATTGTTTAGCTCATTCAGTCTGTTTATAGGATCTCATGACAAATATTTGTGAATTATAAGTTTTATCAATCAAATCCTAGGATTTTAAATTACCTTTATGATTACTTAACAAATATTCCAAGAAGCACATTGCCAACAATATTAGAAACACTCACAAGAATAATACTTTATCAATTCCTAATCCATATATTGACTGATTTTAGGTTCCATATAGTCCATTCTAGGAACTCATGCCTCCTCTAGGATCTCTCTCTTGACCTCCTAGGATTTTATGTACTTTCGAATAGCAAACAACTACATATCATTAATGTTATAAACTCGCAACACATTATTGATAGAAAATTCTATTTTAAATCATCTTCTCAATCTTGCACTTGAGTTTGTGGTGGCATATTATCTTATTATTATTTATACTACACATAATTTCTACTATGTTGCACACAAATCCTTTTACACTAAATTTTTGCGGCCTTTTTATGAAACCCTTGCATTTCTAATGACTTTTGTTAATTAGGA
>MU225739.1:489891-530327 GCA_018584345.1 Thuja plicata | reverse complement strand
TTGGGACACGAAACTGGCCCCTTTGTGAGAAGAGCAATTTGTTGTTCTTTGTAGTTGAGAGAGCAGAGGAAGGTGATATAATCTTGAGGCGTCATGTCGTAAACAAGACCAGGGTCTACAGCCTTATTGGGATCCACGTGATCTGCGCCCAAGACAAAGGGATCGGCTGCTCTCATTGTATATGAATCGTTGATGGGCTGCCCTGTGTTGTCAATCAGGTAGGATGACGTCATGAGGGCGGACTTGATGGCGGCGTGGCTCCATGTAGGATGTATGGCTTTCACCAGTGCTGCTATTCCGCTGATGTGAGGACACGACATAGAAGTCGCCGAAAGGATGTTGTAGGGCAACTCTTCTTTATATGCGGCCAATATGTTCAAACCTGGTGCAATTATATCTGGCTTGAGAACTAAGGGATACCCTCTGCTAGGCCCTCTTGAAGAAAAGTCAGCCACAATGGGAGCAGTTATTACTTTTTCCGAAATGGTCAATCCTTTGAGACTCATGGTAGCCGTTGCGTTACTCCGGCTGCTGTTGACGTAAGCTTTGATTTTTTCTCCAGTTGTAAAACTCACGCTGATAGCCGGCAAAGTATTTGGATTGGTGACGCGCTGTTCTAATCCATAACGCATATCATTTGCACCAATAATTCCTGCACCCCCTGCTCTCCACACTTCTATATAGGAAGATATCTGATCACAGACGACAATTTTGCCCTTAACCAAATCGGGATCAAGGCTGCCAGCGAGGCAATAGCTTGTGCTGAAGTTGGTGGATACATACACCAATGGCAGAGGCCCATGCAAAGTTGCATCATCTGCTCGGCTGTAGGCGGAAGAGCCTCCGTAAATCTCTCGGTTACCTAGAACAGCAGATACAGGGAAATCTCTGTCAATGCTGCTCGCACCCACTGTGACAATCCAGGGAGCGACGTTACCAAGAGTAGACGAATAAGGTCCATTGTTTCCAGCCGAGGCAGAAACAAAAACACCCTTTTGAACGGCCCCAAAAGCTGCAATAGCTCTGTTGTCTTCATAAAATGCCCTGTCTTGTGAGCCAATTGAAATGGAAATGACGTCGACGCCGTCAGAAATGGCCTGTTCCATGGCAGCAACGGTGTCCGCGTCATAACAACCCTCTTCCCAGCAGGCTTTGTAGATGGCCAACCTGGCTTCAGGAGCCATCCCTCTGGCCGTTCCGTTGGCAAAGCCAAAGTAACTGACTGCAGGAACTGCGGCGCCAGCAACGGTGGAAGCAGTGTGGGTGCCATGCCCATCGTTGTCTCTCGGAGATTTGTATTCCAGGGTTTCGTTAATAGGAGTCGGGTTCTACGCTTCGTAGCCTTTGTCGAAGTATCGAGCTCCGATGATTTTTCCATTGCAGTTGGAGGAATCGAAGGCCCGCCCGCTTTCACACGTGCCTTTCCATCTGGAGGGAACAGGTCCGAGCCCTGCATCACTGAAGCTCTTGCTTTCGGGCCATACGCCTGTGTCGATCATGCCGACTATGATATCTTTGCCATACGAGCGCGACCACAATCCGGAGGGGGAGGAGAGAGAGAGGAACTCTGGTGTGTGCGTGGTGGCAATTTTATTGAGGTGAGAGGGGATGACAGCCAAGCAGCCGTTCATAGCCTCCATGGCCTGGGCTTCTGCTTTGCTCAACCGCGCGGCAAAGCCGCGCAAGAGAGTGTCATATGTGTATGACATCTCGTTTGCAGTGGGATCTGAGTGCACGACCTGGTCAAGCATTGAAGCATACCAGTGGTGGTGCGAAGTGAAGTGTTGGGGCTTCATGGACTTGAGGATGTGAGCAATGTAACCCTTTCTTCTACCATCATTTTTAGCAGTGCCCGAGCTGCCTGAGAGAGAAAAGAGTATGAGTACGAAGGTGGCAAGAGAGACTGATGCCATTCTTTGGCGAACAAGAAAGAATAGAAGAGGAGCTCTTGAGTATGGGTGAATGAAAACCATTGTGCGTTTTATAGGGACTGATAGGGGACAGCTATGACTAGCTACTTTTGCCACTAACCTGTGTGAAGAAGCCACTAACGCGTGTGATAAAAAAGCCATAGTTGCAAGGTCCAGCTTTATTTAAAGTGACGAAGAACGATATCCTTTCACGAGACTTTCGGGTTTCTGGATTGAATCATGTGAGCATTTTTTTCATTACACGATCATGTGAGCAATCTTTTCGTTATCCAGTTTCTGGATTGAATATGGATTACTTAGGGAACTATTCTTAACAATTATTATAATCTCTTTAATTTGAATAATGGAGGGGAGTTGGAAACTTAGTCGAGCTATCCCAGTGTAGCTCTTCGACCCAGTGAGCTCCTTTGTAATACCTCGGGCTGCAACAAGCTTGCAGTAAGGTCAATTTAGCTAGAGAGTGTCGACGTTAAGACTTACATTAGATGAACCGAAAGCTCCAACATCTCATGCAAGCCAATCAATAAACATAAGATTGTTATTATTTTTAATGGGATAATATGTACAATTATTATTGATTATTGGATTCTTACAAGAATCAATTCAAATAAAATGAAGAAGTAGAAAATCAATTTGAAGGTTCATATGAGACTAATGCAAAGCCTCTAATCAACTATGTCAATATCTTATACAAGTCAATAAATATAAGATAATTATTTATCACTTTTTTATTTCGTCATTATCACTTTTTTATGAGATGACATGCACAATTTTACTATTGATTATTAGATTCAGAATACAATGACGAATGAGTAATTAAATCGAAAACTGTATTTTTTCTTTTTTTCTTTTTTCTTTTGAAGTTTGCTTATTATACTTATTTGCACTCTTTCAAACAAGCTATAATATTAGGAATTATTCTTAAATTATTTTTTTTAATGTATTTTAGTCAAGGGAAAGTCGCAAGTTAGTCCAATGATTCAAAGTTTAGCTTTTTGATACATTGAATTCCCCTATAACACTTTGGGATTGCTAATTGAATCTAAGAAAGCTTGCAGTAAGGTCAACCCAAGTGAAAAGAATCAATGTTAGGACCCCAATGGGATGAACCCAAATGCCCTTAATTGTCTACGCCAACATCTCATACAAGCAAATAACTATAAGATAGTTTTTCATTACTTTTTGACAAGGACAATTTATGTACTTGTAATTATTAATGACTACTTGATTCTTAATGAATAAATTCAAATAAAATGAGAAGGACAAGGGTTAAATATATGAAAAGTTGAAATTCTCTAGAAAGGGTATGTTTTATTCTATTTATTTGCACTCTCTCAAACAATCATGAAATTTATTGATTTACAATTTTTTTTTGAAATTTCACGTCTAATTAAATATTTATTTTGATAAGAGGTCAAAAACAACATTGAAAAATATTATTTTTAATTCCTTACATTTTGAATGTATTCAAAAGTCAAATTTGTTGAACTAAATGTTAACATTAAATGTAGAAGCAGGGCTATTTTATGGTGTCATCATGAAATTAGAATACCAATTCCATTTCATATTTACATTTTTGTCATACCTTCATAGAAATATCTCAATACACTAATGCATCAAGTGATATAATCTTGTTTTAGGTTCGGCTTGTGGCCAATTACTATCTATATTCATTTAATCACATTTTTTTTAAATGTCCATACAGTTGGTAGATATTCAATTCTATTTGATCACATTGTCATTTATTTATAGACATTTGATCCCCATTTATAGATCACCACATTATCATTATGGATTAGTAAACTAGTTGCATAGGCTTGATTTAGGCCAGTCCTATCAAGAGATAAAATAATTAAGCTAAATAAAAAATATACAAAATACCACAAAATCTAAATATATTTAGATAAAATTACATATTGATTACACAATGTGCTATTAAATAGTTAACCTAAGATAGAAAAATATAATACAACTAGTCCAAACAAAAAACTATACAAAATAGGTACAACAATTGTGAGTCCTCTCACATTTCATTCTATTCAATCATCTTTCCATTTACTTGAACATTTATATATTAGCTTTAGTTGTATAGTTGGTCATAAATAAATTAATCGTAGTTATAGTAAATTGTAGTTTCTTTCCCCTAGAAGTTAGTTGGCTATGTATAAATAATCCACACCTCTTTACACTTTCCAGAATGTGAAGAATTTGAATTTAAGGATCTCTCTCTCTGTGTGTGTGTGTGTGTGTGTGTGTGTGTGTGTGTGAATTTTAATACACTTAATGAGAAGTGAATAATATAATCAATTAAATAAAGAGGACATTCGTACAAAATATTGAAACTTGACCAGGATGATAATATTGAGTTTGAATCTACGATTGATGGGAAAATGTATAGTTCTCAAAGAATCTACAATTGGAAGAATACAACCAAGTGGAAAATAATTTTTTGAATCACATAATTATTTAGCTTTCCACCATGCACCATGACAATGTTGGATATTTGGATAAATGACACTACAAAATCTAGTCATTAACTCAATGTAGGGCAATTCACTCTCCTTCAACCCAATTTTTTTGGATTTATCTCATGTCTTAGTTAGGTATGTCTCATATTCAAATCTCTTCCACAAAAATAGTATTGAAACATCAATATTCTTAATTTGTATTGGAATTTTCTTCAAATCTCCACAATCAATGCTTGCACCTTTTATACACTATACATTGAACTCATTTGAATCTTCTAATTTATCACATAAAATAGACTTCACAAATTGTGTCATACTTTCAAGGATGACTAGAGTTGGATTAATTACTACCATATATTTTTTATATGATTGTAGGTGTAGATGAAAATCAACATGATTTCGACAAAAAAAAATTTCACATACCTTATTTATGCGTACAAAATATGGACGCAACCTCTGAAACATTCTTTAACAAATTTTCACATCTGAAAATTTTTTCTTGAATGTTTCAAATAGTTCACTTTGTGTTGTATCTACAAAATATTTTCGATGTGAAATTTTCATACCGATCTCTTCATATTCATCTGTATAGTGTCCCTTCTATTGGAAGAAACACGAGAGTGGCTGGTCCAATATTCAATGACCCGTCTTTCAATATTTTCATCTAATATATTTCTCCTCCTAATATATCTTTGAATATTTCTTTTAGATACATTCATTAATTCAAAAATTACTTGAACTTATTTTCTCTAGGACAATTTCTTACCATAAATCGTAGTCATCAATGCTCTACGTGAAATAGTTAAATCATCTCCTCAATTTAAGCTGTGAATATAGTTCAATTCTTTTTTGAAAATTTTCAATTATTTTTTATTTTACATCTGATAATATTTTCCTATTATCAACACTCAAAAACTTGAAAAATAAGGGTTATTTCTCTTTTCCTGAATATCCTGGCAAATAACTGTTGTCTTCCAAACATAGATTTATTTTGAAAATACGCCTAATTTTTTTTACAGTGAAATTTCAATGTGCATCTAGGTACCATATCTTCAGATGAAATTTGATTTAAAATAGAATCCTCATCCATATCTATCAAATTATCTATGCCAAAAGAAATATTTCTAGCTTGACTACTACCAATTTATTCACGTACTTGAGTTGTAGTTCCTTGATATCAATATGTTGTTTTTGAACATAACCAAGTTGTTCTTAAACATCAAGAGGTTGCTCTTGACTATGTTTTATATAACCTTTCATTTTATCATCCCTCTTTCAATCATATAGTCTCAATCTTGTCCTTTTTTCCCCATTGTACAAACTATTCAAATTGAGAACTTCAATTTACCTATACACAAAAAACTTCATATACCCAATAAAAAATCATATATACTATTTATAAGTTCATAAATCTCACTAATTTTGATTTTTTTTATAAAATTAAAATGAACAATAACTAAAAAATAGGGAAATATTGTTGGCAAGATATATTGCTCATAATGATTTATATCCTTTCCTTGATGGAAAAATATGTATTCCACATGTTTTATATACTTATTTTAATGATAGTGGCGGAATGAAGGTAGATTTGGTTAAGTTTAATTGAAACATGGTAGTTGACAATTTATAGGAAAATGTTAAGTACAACTACTCAATATAGAATTTTGAGGTGATAAGCTCGGGGAAGAATAATGAAGATATAATCTACCATATTCCATCTTTATAACACTTTATATTATCATTTGATCGAGCTATGAGGTTATATGTATCAGATTTGAGTTAATAGTGAAGAAACATGATAAGGTATAGTAGATCCTTATCTGATCCTATCATATTGATTTGATGATTTGATTTTTAGTTTGAGGTTGATGAGTCAACTTGGGAGAATGATTTGATGTGGTTGTTCTAGGTCCACATTATATTTTACATGCGAATTTGGCCAACTTCCTACATGTTACAATATTTTGTAAATGTTCTTGAGGTTGACCGAGTGTTGATTTAATTCCTAGTTGTGGATATATAAGATTGATACATTGTGTTATTTTGGTACACGTCGTGTATGGTATATGTGTGAAGGGTATCTGATTAGAGGTTTGATTCAGAGGAAAGAAAAGATTGGACATGAAGTTTATTGATTCAGTGTACTATACCTGAATGGAACTATTTTAGCATATATAGATGTTGCAATCCAGATTATTATTTGTAGATTATTGTCCATAAGGTAGTAAGCCTTCCCTTTTTTATTTGAGCACTGATCTCTACGTAGTCAGTCT
The DNA here is from genome assembly GCA_018584345.1 of Thuja plicata. Lineage (NCBI taxonomy): Eukaryota > Viridiplantae > Streptophyta > Pinopsida > Cupressales > Cupressaceae > Thuja > Thuja plicata. Next base: position 523,655 of record MU225739.1, on the reverse strand, counting down.
GAATGCATGTATATTCCACCTTTTCTACTTAAACCTTTAACATGGCTAATACTTTTGTAGACTATTTTATTTATGGGTTTCATCCCCATCGTGGTTTTTCCCTAACCGGGTTACCATGATAAAAATTATGGTGTTATGATGTTGTGGATGGTCATATTATGTTGTCACACTTTACTTATCTTTGCATGTGGTTAATTGTTTAAGAATCAGAATAATAAGGCTAAAAATTACAGAACACTGATTCACCCTCCCGCCTCTCATTGTTCCTTAATACCAACAATTGGAAGATGATCCCACAGGGGAATTTTATATAGTTCCTTATGGTATGCTTCACACATAGGATATTAGGGCTTATATTCACTATAATTTGGATGAGTTAGTAAATCATCAGATTCATAAGTTGTTTAAAGAATTGTCAGAGAATTGTAATCAGAAAGATGAGTATAAGGTCTTAGAGCATAAGAAGATTGCATGGGTCATGAAATTCCTTAATTTTGATGAGAAAAGATGTATAATATATGTCTTAATTAGATTACATGATGAGTTCATTTGGATAGAGAAACCTTAAAAGATAACTAAGGAGGTCCTAAGTATTATTTCAGGTTTTAATATGTCTTGTAAGGTTCGTACGCTGAAATAAATTAAAAATGATCTTGTCACTAAATTTACTGGTGCATAGTGTGATAAGAGGGCTATAACAATAAATGACATCATACAACCTAATGAGAGGTTCACAGCTCCAATATTAGGTTACAAGATATATCAGTCAAGTAGATAGAATTCAAGTTGTAGCATTGTTAGCTATTCAACATATAGGATGATCAAAGAAAATGGGGAATATGATTGGTGTGAGGTCCTTATAATTTAGTTGTTAGAGATCCTCACAAAGATTAAGAAGGACGTGAAGAAAATATTAAAGTATGTCACTTTGATTATATATATTTTCTTATACTTCATGAATACATTCCCAGGCATTGGAAGGATTCAGTGGTCTACTGACAGACCCGTGGCAATATGAACCAGAGAATTCTACTACATGCTGGATAGTAAATCTAGAAGGAGTACATTACGGGGTTTCTTTAAATATTTCCAAGAGAAGATGAAATTGAGGGAAAGAATCCCTAGATCCATTATGGAAAAGTATGTGGACACCATATGTTTTATGGTTGAGATTGTTGATTTTTTATGGAAGTAGTGGAACCAAGAACTTCTTGGGTTATGCCTATGGGTTATGAAGTGGATGACATCATTATTTATTCTTATGCTCTAGATTTTCTGAGAAGACATGTTGATCCTAATGAGGAGAGGTTTTAAATACATACAAAGAAAAGACACTAAAAGTACACTCTAAGGTAAAAAAACCTAGCAGAGGGAGGAAAGTAACAAAAGGAGTTGAACATATTGCTAAAAGAATTGGTATACTAGTTTCAAAGTTGAGAGAAGAAAGAAAGAAGTAGTTGGAAGAAGAAGTAAAGAATAAGAAGGAAGTAGAGGAACCAATTGATGTGGATACAACGAATCCAAGAGCTACTCCTACTGTATCCTCATCAACGACCAAATAAACAAGCAAATCAGCTCCACCATGTACAAGTCCACCTACAAAGCCTAATGATACAACAAATATAGTGAGTTTAAAGAATTAGATACAAGAAAACCCATCTAGTAGAGAGAGAGAGAGAGAGAGAGAGAGAGTACAATAAAATATCAGACAACTTAAGAAGATGACGAGGTCACTAATTATGATGATGTAGTAAAATAATTTAGATTATAAGGGCTCAAAGTAACTAGAGTTACCTAGAAAAAACCATCTACTGAAGAGCGAGTAAGTAAAAAGAAGAAATTTGAAACTAGTAAGTCGTATATGTTGGTAAGAAATTATGCAAAGAACTTAACATGACATGGAAATATGGGGCCACTTAAGAAATATTTTGATAATTTTGATGATAATGATAAGAGCACTCTTAAAGAAGAAACAATTCAACTTTTGAATAAGTATAGAAGAGCACTTGTTAAGATTATGCTGGATATTTCTAATGAATTTTTTGATATTTTGGAAATAAGAAGAGTGAATGCACAATATGAAGAGAAGGGGATTAGAGAATGAGTGTTAGTATTTGTCCTATTATTGTTGTGGATGAGATGGAAAGTATTTTTGAGAAGGAAAATAAATAATTCAGAAGCAAAACAAGGATAAAAAAACTGATGATTGGCATAACAGATGAAGTTATACATAATACAAAGAAGATCTTGTTAGCTAATAATTTTGAATTTTTTGAAACAAGATGATGATGATATTCACAACATATGTGCCTGTGACATTGAATTATTACAAAGCAATATTCCTACAGTAGACAAAGTTCTTGATGTGTATATCTCTAGAGCTCCTATCAATATTTTAGTTGCTCCTAAGGTTGATGTTGAATTTGAGACAGAAAATGTGGAAGGAGAGAAGAGAGATGGTGAGGAAGAAAATAAAGATGAAGGAGATAAGAATGAAATTAAGAAATTTACAGTTGTCAAACAATTAATTCAAATAGAGGTGAGAGAAGAGAAGGTGACTGAAACAAAAGTTGAGGAAATATACATTGTTGAGGCAGCGGAGTTCTTAGATAAAGACAAGATGGAAATGGATGATGTTGAACTAATCAAAGGTTCTATCTATCTTGAAACACTTATCCCTGTTCAGATGATGAAGCTTGCTTCATATGCACAAGCAAAAACAAGAAAATAATATTGAAGACACACATAAGGGACAATTAACTTTTGAGCCTTGCAAGTTAAACATAAAATATAGAAATTCACATTCAATAGATTCAATTGCATGGATTTATTACATAGTGGCTTTTTAAATCCATTATTTTTCAATAACTACCCTATGGGAAACTATTCCCATCAACTAAATTTTAAAAGCTAATTATTATTTTTATTTATTAATTATCCTAAACCTTCAACTGATTTAACATGATAACATAAGGAGGGATCTCTCTCTCTCTCTCTCTCTCTCTCTCTCTCTCTCTCTCTCTCTCTCTCTCTCTCTCTCTCTCTCNGCTCTCTCTCTCTCTCTCTCTCTCTCTCTCTCTCTCTCTCTCTCTCTCTCTCTCTCTCTCTCTCTCTCTCTCTCTCTCTCTCTCTCTCTCTCTCTCTCTAAAGTGAAGCTCTAGACCATATTTTTCTCGTAACATCAGGAATATCTACAAAATAAGGTCATTTGCATTTCTTACCTCTCTTGTTATATAGCTATTTTGAACTTTTACATTCAATATTTCTTAATATCATATTATTTAGGTCTAGTAAGGGCTTTCCTCAATCAAGAGAGATTTTTTCTTTATGGTTTCTCATGGGTGAAAGTACTCATTTCATGCACATTCGAGAGAGGGGACACATGCAAAAATGGTGTTTCCTTTTAGAATTTTGTGGACTCTAGCACACCACATAGAAGTTTGTGTGTTGTACTCACTTCCAAGCATGTGAGCTTAAAATTTAGATGGTTTATCAGGAACACAATGCTACAAGGGGCCATGGTGTCAAAATGTGTCCATGTAATCATGGTCCTCTATTGCTAACTTGTGGGAGTTGATGTGTAAGTGTCATAAATACAAGGGTGCAAATTTAAGACACTACACATAGGTTTGAACAAGTGAAGCATAGAGAAGATGTCCCCCATTTTTAGCTTCATTGGTTCATAGTTCCTGGTCAAAAACATTGCACATGGAGCTAGAGGGCGTGTCATGCTAGCATCATTGGTCACGTTAAAAAGTTTACTAGGCATTATTAGTTTTTAAAGGAGAAACATACATAAAACCATATTTACATGGAAATAAAATTTATTCAATCAAATTATTATATGCATAAAGAGCATAAATCATAGCTAATCTAGGTTTTTGAAACATAAATATATCATAAACATTACACTAATAAAAAGGAGCCATAGGAATGATATAACACAAGAAAACTCGTGACATAGAAATACAATTATTTTCTAGGAGATCATCATGAGAAAACTAGACAAAAGAGTGATCTGCATCTTTTAGGTTTGATAGAAAATCAAAAGTTTCATAAATAAATAGATGCAAAATGTTGCAAGAAACCTTAAATAATAATGTTGTCAATGGGTAGCTAGGGATCAAAAAGTTCTTACAATAAAGTCAAATTCTTATGACATAGATAAAAGATATAAACCAAAAAGGATGGATCCAAACCTAAATTTGATAGTATGTGAAACATGGATAATTTCAAATTTGTTTGTTTAATCCTAATGATAAAGGATGAATCCTAATGGAAAAGCTTAGAGGGTGTGATATTTGATGGATTCAGAAATACATAAGAAAAACCCATTATCATTTTTTAATGACTTGATTTTTTTGTGAATACGATTATAAATATATTGTAACTAATTTAATATATAACTATGATAAACCATGAAATATAATTTAGAACTCTAGAAATAAATAGAAGCTAAAATACGGATAATTTTATTTATTGAAATATAATTGTGCATCAATTTAGTAATTTTTATGTGATATCTTAGAATCACAACTTCATGAAATAAAAAAATATATCGAATGCCAATTGATTGAATCTTATAATGTCTCTATGTATTGGATCTATAAATACATTTTCCAATCTTGTACAAAAGTGAAGTTTGATCTATTAATTTAAATTTTATGTTTGTTGCTCCTAACACCTACAACACTTTTCTAATTAGGTGTCTTAATTTTGATAAAGAATTAGTGTTGTTTACAAACATCTTTAAGGAACCTATAGAATTGAGAGGATCATGTTTACTTCAAATACAACTTTGGATGAGATAATTTAATGGTGATGAATTATAAGTATGAAATATGATCTTGGAATGATGATGCAATGCTAATGCACTTCCTTTTAAATATTTTGTAATTGAATATATATGTGTGCAATAAATTCTCCACACCCTTATATGATTCTTTTTTTGCTCATATATATCTTTAAATACATCACTGTATAGTGCAATATACAATAAAGGTGTTTTAGCAAGCTCAAAATGCTTGATAAAATATATAACCACCTTAATATGAGATATAAAATAAAAAGACTTTAATAAACTCATAATAAGTTGAAATTGAATTATTTGATTTTCAAATTTAAAATCGTAAACCTAATCTAGATTAATTCGAAGCCTACATATTTCAACTAGATCTAAACAAGGTAATGAACAAGTAAATGTAGCGATCTGATGGCATATTCTAACGATGGGGATAAATTTATTTATTAGATTGTTGTTTTGCTAATTAATTAATATAGAGATTTGACTGCATTTTCAAGAGTTTCGACATAAGCTTCTCGATAAGGACAATGGTATCACTCTTCATATTGTTGTCTTGTGCCTTTAACGTGAAATTCTATATACATTTCCTCTATGGCCACCCTTAAACATCACATACTAAGGAAAAAATTAAAGCTTGGAAAAAGTAAGTCAACTTTAACTATTCAACACTTTTATCTAAGAGTGAGTTGTTAATATGTGATGTTTACAACAAAGATCTCTAAAATAATGATAGAACTAATTTATTTGATTTCATTATGCACGAAGATGTTCCTAAACGAAGGAATGTGATCCAAGTGTTGTCCTATCGGCAACTGTTATTTTGCCGATCAATAAAATAATGCCCTCCATTGTGATCGCGTTGATATCATCTTTTATTATGCATTGACTTGGAAATGACTTTTTATTCTTCCTATAAACATTCCCAATTCATCTTCAGTCCATCCAATACCTTTTTCTCTTACAATTTTTCTACTTGGCAGCAATGGAAAATACTTAGTCAGCTGCCTTCATTCTGGTATTCCTTGTTGTGTCAGTGATGTGGCTGGGCAAAGCGGATGATGCAGATGCGAGAAAGACCATGAAACCTCATCATTTCAATTTACACCATCAGTAGTACGCTTCATTGCTCAGCCGACCAAGTATTTTCCATTTTTGCCAAGTAGAAAACTTGTAAAAGAAAAAGGTGAACTGTAGGATTAAATGAAGATAAATTGGAGTTTTTTATAGGAAGAATAAGTCCTTTGTAGGCCGATGGAGAATTGTCCAAAGCATCATATGAAATCGACTCGATCACAATGGAGAGCATTATTTTAACTGATTGGCAGAACAACAGGTGCCAATAGGAAGACACTTGGATCGCGTTCCTTCGTGGAGGAGGATCTCCATGATCCCTATCATTATTCTAGAGGAAACCGCACATGACAACAATAGGAAGAGATAGGTTTTTAAAACATACATATATCATAAACATCACACTGATAAAAAGGAACAATTTGAAATATTTCACATCATCAAACTCGTAAGTTCGAAATATAATTATTTGCTACGCGATGATCATGAGAAAACTAGAGCAATAATTAATATGAAGTAAATAATCATCACAATATCTGTTAGATATGATACTAGTTAATATATATTTTATATTTAAAATACGCTGAGATGCATCGAGGCATTGAATTTTTCAACTTTAATTTTTTCTATTAAAGGTGAATTATGAGAAATTCAATGCCTCGATGCATTTCGACATATTTTAAAAATAGAGTATATATTAGCTAGTAGCAGCCACAATGTGCGTAATATATTGAGTAAATTAATTTGATTAGAGTTAATATTTAGCGTTATAATTAATCTCATGGTCAGGGTTAAGGTTTAGTGTTAAGGTTGGGTTTATAGTCATGGTTACGAGCAGAATTATGGTTAGGATTAGGGTTTAGATTACAATTATAATATGTTTCAAGTTAGTAATAGCGTCTTGATCAGTGTTAAGGGCAGTGTTGGAATTATTATTAGGGTTGGGATTAGAATTATAATTAAGTTAAGGGTAAATATTTAGATATGGTCAAGGCTATGAGTTTTTTCAACTTTAATTTTTATTAAAGTGGAATGATGAAAAAAATAAATGACTTGATACATCTGAGCGTATTTAATATATAGGTTTTATATTTGCTAGTATCAATTGAGACATGCATAACACATTGAAAAAAATAATATGATTAGGGTTATGATTATGGTTGGAATTTAGGGTTATGGTTTAGATTAGGGGTAGAATTCAGGGTTATGATCACTTGATTAGGGTTATCATCATGGTTTTAAGGTTAAGGCTAGGGTTAGGATTTAGGATTAGGGTTGAGATTACAGTTAAGATTTAGTATTATAGACTTTTGCTAGGGTTACGGTCCATACCATGGTTAGGGTTAGGGTTCAGATTATACTAAGGGTCCAGCCTAGAATCATAGTTATAGTTACAGTTGGGGTTTAGGGTTATAGTTAGAATTACGGTTAGGTTTAGGGTTTTCATCATTTTTCTCGGATTATGGTTTGGGTTATGGTTAGGATTAGAATTATAGTTAGAATTAGCATTTAGGATTATGACTATGGTTAATATTAGGTTTTAGGTTTACAATTTAGATTACGATTTGGTTAGGTTATGGTTAGGGTTGAGATTTAGGTTATGGTTACGATTAGAGTTAGGATTATCGATAGGGTTTAAGGTTAAGTTTATGGTTATGGTTTAGGGTTAGGATTGGTATTGTTATCTTTTTGTGATTGATCAGGTTGTAATCAATGGATCTTGTGTTGTTTTGTGTTCTCTTCTATTTGGTTTATTATTTTATCATATTCGTTATATTTCTACACGTAATTGTTAGATTTTTGTCTTCTATTCCTAACAGGTATTATGGTTACAGTTAGGGTTTACATAATGGTTTGGTCTAATGCTTTGTATATGACCAAGATGAAGGTTAGGATTAGGGTTAGGGTTAAGATTATGATTAGGGCTATGGTTAAAAATTATAGTTCGGGTTAGGATTTAGATTTGGGTTATGGTTAGGATCAACATTAGGATTAAGATTAAGATTATGGTTGGGATTAGAATGTAGGGTTATGGTTAGAATTATGTTATATTTAGGTTTTTTATCATAGTTTTATGGTTAAGACTAGGATTAGGATTAGAGATGGGATTACGATTAGAGTTTATTATTATGGTTCAAGTTTTTATCAAGGTTTTTATTATAGTTAGGTTTAGAGTTAGAGTTTACGGTTATTGTTAGAGCTATGGTAAGGTTTAGGGTTTTGATCATTTTTCTAAGATTTGGGTTTGGGTCATGGTTAGGGTTAGGATATGTAAAGGTTTAGAGCTCAAAGTTAGGACTCTGGTTAGTTTTAGTTTTAGAGTTTAGGGTTGTCATTTAGATTTTAGTTATGATTAGGTTATGGTTAGGGTTGGGATTGTGATTTTAGTTAGGGTTAGAGTTAGGATTATAGATAAGGTTTAAGTTTAGGGTTATGGTTAAAATTTTGGTTAGGGTTAGGATTTGCATAATATTAGAGTTTCCATTAGGGTAATGGTTAAGGTGAGGATTAATATTACGGTTTGGGTTTAGGATTAGGACTATGACCAAGGTTTACATCATGGTTAGGGATAGAGTTAGGCTTAGGCTTAGGGTTATTATTATTCTTTGGATTATCTTTTGGGTTGGAGATATACATAGGTTTATGATCATTATTAGGTTAAAATTAGGGTTATAATTAATGATATAGATAGAGATAGTATGAGAGGTATAATAACAATTATGATAGGTTTTAGCAATTATAATTAGGGTTAGTTTTTGTGTTATAATGATAATTATAGCTATCTTATGATTAGGGTTATAGTAATAATTATGGTTAGGGGTTGAGATAGGATTAACTTATTAGGTTTGTGGTTAGGGTTTGGACTATAATTATAATTATAGTTCAAGTTTTGGTTTTGGTTAAGGTTAGGGTTAGAAGTAATTTTAAAGTTGGTGTTAGAAATACATATAGGTATTTTTTTTAAATTAGGGTTTGGTTAAAGTTAGTGTTAGGGCTTGGTTTATGATTAGAGTTGTAATTAGGGTTTAGAGTTAATATTAGGGTTTACATCATGGTTAGAGTTAAGATTAGGATTTTTAATCATTGTTTACCATCAAATTTTTAATTCGATATATCTCAAGTAACTTCTAGATTCATATAACCTATTATTATTTAATTTTTTGGGACATACATATCTTTTATATGCAAATAATTAATTAGATTATGAATGGATACAATGTAATATTGAATATGAACTATTAATACTTGCATCTATTATCATTAAGAACCATTTTAATGGGATTACATTGTAATAATATGCTAGTGTTATTTGTGGTTATAATGGTAGAAAGAAATAATCAAATCAAATATTTCTTTATTTACAAGATAAATCTTTATAATTTTTCCAGTCTTTGCATGTTTATTTGAATTCTTAGTAAATATGTTTCATATCATATAAATATAAAAATGTCCACTTTATTTGAATTTATCCTATAAAATAAAAGATGAAAATAAACTCATATTCTTTATAGAACCAAAGAAATACAGGGCTAAATTGAAATGATTCTTTAAAAATATTATTTAATGTCAAAAAAATTTCTTTATTTTAATGATTCTATTACTCACTTACACATAACATTTAGTAATTAAGTTTAACCATTACAAGTATATGTCACTTTTTAATTATTATTTATAAGAATATATTGTTTTTTATTAAGTAAAACAGGTTTTAAAGGGTGCCTAAAACCCATAATAGAGCGAAAAATCACAAATAAAGCCCAGACTAAAAGGACAGAGGCAAACAGACAAAACAGGCCACCACAAGGCCACATAACCAGGTTTTAAAGGGGCCCTGAACCTTTTACACTCATATTTTGAGGGGGATCTGAAACCCCACTTAGACGATCAGCTGTACAAAGCAAAAATGAACTTGAAAACCAGCAGCACATAAACAATAGCCAGACATCAATCTGGAAAGGGAAGCCTCACTGTCCAAAATAGGGCCTGAGGGCTACAAATTAATCCAGAACAGGGGAGGAAGCTGGCTCCCCACACTAAGACATATGGCCATAAGAAGGATAGCCAGAATGGTTAATATACATTTAAGGATCTCTGGCATAAAATAAGGGGTTTTGACTTGGTCCCAAAAACCAAAAACCACCCTCTAGAGGAGAACCCCATAGAAGAGACAATGTGAGAAAAAGAGGAAAAATAATCCTTAATAATTATGGTTAGGATTGGTATTTTTATCTTTTGGTGACTGATCAGGTTGTAATCAATGGATCTTTTGGTGTCTTGTGTTCTCTTCTATTTGGTTTATTATTTTATGATATTGGTTATATTTCTGCATGTAATTGTTAGATTTTTATCTTCTATTCCTAATAGGTATTATGGTTGTAGTTAGGGTTTACATAATGGTTTGGTCTAGTGCTTTGTATATGACCAAGATGAAGGTTAGGATTAGGGTTAGGGTTAAGATTATGATCAGGGTTATAGTTAAAAATTATAGTTAAGGTTAGGATTAAGATTTGGGTTATGGTTAGGATCAACATTAGGATTAAGATTATGGTTGGGATTAGAATGCAGGGTTATTGTTAGAATTATGTTATATTTAGGTTTTTATCATAGTTTTATGGTTAAGACTAGGATTAGGGTTAGAGATGGGATTATGATTAGAGTTTATTATTATGGTTCAAATTTTTATCAAGGTTTTATTATAGTTAGGTTTAGGGTTAGAGTTTATGGTTATTGTTAGAGCTATGGCAAGGTTTAGGGTTTTGATCATTTTTCTAAGGTTTGGGTTTGGGTCATGGTTAGGGTTAGGATATGTAAAGGTTTAGAGATCAGAGTTAGGACTCTGGTCAGTTTTAGTGTTAGTGTTAGTGTTAGTGTTAGAGTTTAGGGTTGTCATTTAGATTTTAGTTAAGATTAGGTTATGGTTAGGGTTGGGATTTGAATTTTAGTTACGATTAGAGTTAGGATTACAGATAAGGTTTAAGTTTAGGGTTATGGTTGAAATTTTTGTTAGGGTTAGGATTTGCATAATATTAGGGTTTTCATTAGGGTAATGGTTAAGGTGAGGATTAATATTATGGTTTGGGTTTAGGATTAGGACTATGGTCAAGGTTTACATCATGGTTAGGGATAGAGTTAGGCTTAGGCTTAGGGTTATTATTATTCTTTGGATTATCTTTTGGGTTGGAGATATACATAGGTTTATGAACATTAATAGGTTAAAATTAGGGTTATAATTAACGATATAGATAGAGATAGTATGAGAGGTATAATAACAATTACAATAGGTTTTAGCAATTACAATTAGGGTTAGTTTTTGTGTTATAATGATAATTATAGTTATCTTATGATTAGGGTTATAGTGATAATTATGGTTAGGGTTTGAGATAGGATTAACTTATTAGGTTTGTGGTTAGGTTTTAGACTATAATTATAATTATAGTTCAAGTTCTCATTTTGGTTAAGGTTAGGGTTAGAAGTAATTTTAAAGTTGTTGTTAGAAATACATATAGGTGTTTTTTTTAAATTAGGGTTTGGTTAAAGTTAGTGTTAGGGCTTGGTTTATGATTATAGTTGTAATTAGGGTTTAGAGTTAATATTAGGGTTTACATCATGGTTAGAGTTAAGATTAGGATTTTTAATCATTGTTTACCATCAACTTTTTAATTTGATATATCTCAAGTAACTTCTAGATTCATATAACCTATTATTATTTAATTTTTTGGGACGTATATATTTTTTATATGCAAATAATTAATTAGATTATGAATGGATATAATGTAATATTGAATATGAACTATTAAGACTTGCATATATTATCATTAAGAACCATATTAATGGGATTACATTGTAATAATATGCTAGTGTTATTTGAGGGTATAATGGTAGAAAGAAATAATCAAATCAAATATTTCTTTATTTACAAGATAAATCTTGATAATTTTTCCAGTCTTTCCATGTTTATTTGAATTCTTAGTAATTGTGTCTCATATCATATAAATATAAAAATGTCCACTTTATTTGAATTTATCCTATAAAATAAAAGATGATAATAAACTCATATTCCGTATAGAACCAAAGAAATATAGGACTAAATTGAAATGATTCTTCAAAAATATTATTTAATGTCAAAAATATTTCTTTATTTTAATAATTCTATTACTCACTTACTCATAACATTTAGTAATGAAGTTTAACCATTTAAACATTTAGTAATTAAGTTTAACCATTACAAGTATATGCCACTTTTTAATTATTATTTAGAAGAATATATTGTTTTTGATTAAGTAAAACATGTTTTAAAGGGTGCCTAAAACCCAGAATAAATTGAAAGATGATAAATAAAGCTCAAACTGAAAGGACAGAGCCAAACAGACAAAATAAGCCACCACAGGGCCGCTAAACCATGTTTTGAAGGGGCCCCTTAACCTTGTACACTCATATAATGAGGAGGATCTAAAACCCCACTTAGACGAGCAGCTGTACAAAGCAAAAATAAACTTGAAAGCCAGCAACACATAAACAATAGCCACACATCAAATTAATAGAACAGGGCTCAAGGGCTACAAATTAATCTAGAATAGGGGAGGAAGTTGGCTCCCCACACCAAGACATATGGCCACAAGAAGGATAGCTAGAATGGTTAATATATATTTAATGATCTCTGGCATAAACAAAAGGGGTTTTGACTTGGTTCCAGAAACCAAAAAACACCCTCTAGAGGCAAACCCCATAGAAGAGACAATGTGAGAAGAAGAGGAAAAATAATCCTTAATAAATTCTAATCTTCCCACTAAAGAGACTTTCTAGCTTTCGGTCCAGACATTGCCATGAGAAACCCACTCCACCTCAATAGGAGCATCACCTACCTCAATATGGTTAAGCGAGATATCAAGAACAGATTGGATGAGCCACCTTCTCCAAATCCCCCAAGTCAAGTGTCCATGGTAAAGGAGATACCCCAACCAACAACTCTCTGTCACTTCCTCACAGCTAGTCTTCACCTCAACAGAAGCAACCACCACCTCCATAGGTAAAGAAGAAGAACATCAAGGAAGAAGGTCAAGCCAAACCTTAGCTAGAAACACCTAAAAGCTCTCCACCTCCATAGGAGTCAATGAGGGAAAGGGAGAAGAGACAACCACTAAAATTCTAGAAATACGGCCAAGAAATAGCTTGGGGAAACTCCCCACCAACAAACTCTTCTCCACAAAGTAAAAAAATAAAGCATACGAGAAGCACTAGAAGACATGGCTTAGAGGCCTTAGCAGGTAAGCCCCAAACCAAAGAACAGTGGCTCCAGCGCCCCCACCACCAAAACACCCAGCAAAGTGCCTTCAGCCATCAAAATAGGGCACAAGAATAAACCTAGCTTGAAAAACATAGATCCATTCAACGACCGTCATGTAGATCTGGGAGCGATTAAACTCCCCAGAACCACCAGGTAGGGCACGACCCACTACCACACAAGCCTTGCCAGCCGCCCTAGCAAGGATCACTTCCTCTAAACATGTAAAAACAACGCGCAAAGGCAACAGGCAAAAGCCAAAGAGGTAGGCCCGTAGGTGTTGTGCGTAGAACAGCTGCCACATAGCCCAAAGGGGATCCCCATCCCCATCTGTGTCACCATCTTCCTCAGCCTTTGCCAATGTGCCTTCAGACTGCCCAGCTCCATTCGAAACCCTAACTGCTTCTGCTCCACTGCTCCCACTCCCGCTCATCGTGCTATTCCCCTTATAACAATAATTATTGGACAAATATATTATTGTTCTAATATATTATAAATTTATTTTTTATGATCATAATTATGTCTCTAATATTAACTCCAATTATAAAAGTCTCTATATCTAATTTTTATTTAGTTTAAAAATTTTCTAATTTACATAAAACTACTTTATTTCAAATTATAATATAAATTTAGTATTTTTAATTGTGAAATTAAAAATAAATAAATTAATCTACATTTATAGCTACATTTCTATTCTATTTAATTTATTTTTGCATGCAAGTCAACTTAAAATTCTAAAAATTAAGTAAATTCTATTTTTAAATTTTTCAAATGAATCCTCACTTTTAGAATAAATCTAAAATTAGATATGTATATATAGAAACTTTCTATTTTTCTACATATATAAAAACATTTTTTTTTCCATTTTTGAATTCAAATTATTTTAAAAATTAAAATTCTAGTATAATTAATTTTGGAATAAATTTAAAACTAAATATAGAAGAAACAAAACATTTGTACATTTTTCCTATATATAAGTAGAAAATCTTTTTTATACTTCCTTTTTGCAAATGCAAATCATTTCAAATTCTCAAAATCAATTTAAATTTTAATTAGATTTCATTAATTACTCAAACAGATATTTAAGATTTTTGTTAAAGAATATTTTGAACTTTAATGATATGATATATATTGTATTATTGATTTTTAATTTATCTATTTAGTTTTTAAAATTGAATTTGTGTTCATTTATTTTATATTATTTTTTTTAACTCATAAAATTTTAAAAACTATAGAATTAAATTTTAAAGTCTATATATCAAATAGTATATACAACTTCAATATTTTTAACAAAATTGATTAAATAATTTTAAAAAATAGTACATAAAAAATAATTTAAGGAAATGTTATAATTTCTTTAAAAAAATTAAAATTAAAAGAATACAAAAGCTGCTGAGGATGTCACAACAATTGCAATACATTGACGGATATGGAATAGAGATCTAATTTATCAAGAGATGAAGCCACAAAAATGGAGGATCTATGTATTGAATCAAAACACATCTATTCAGCTGTCAGAGCATATTTTAGGGATTCCTCATCACACACTTTTCATCCATCTGCCCTGAAATTCACCAATCACAAGTATTCACTACTCCGCATCATGTGAATACTCTTTCAATTTTTTTAAGACCCCTTATGTTTTATCGCTTTAGTCAAATTCTTAATTATTCTTAATTTTGTTAAATACATATCTCCAATGCAATTAAAAAATAATTATCCGACCCTACAGCCTACACCAAGTTTTTTTATTTGACCAAAAAAAATTGATATTGATTTGAACCAAATCAACAGGCTTTAATTGTACCTTGAATTGAGGTGCTAAAAATTAATTTGGACGGCTTTTTACTAGATTGTGCAGTGATAAATAAATAAAGGAAATTAAATGAAAGCTGGATTGAGTTGACAATTGAATATAAAAATGTGCAACTTGTATCCGAACACAAAAATGTGCATTTAGTTTGAAGATGGTGAATGCAACATGGATATTGCTGTTTATATTAAGGACATTTCTGATTCTACTATTCTATCAAATTCATCTGATTCACACGTTTTCTGTCTATGAAGAATGTTTAATTCCCCAAAAAACTACAAATCTTGCTTAAAAAATTCAAATCTTCCTAAATTAATGTATTCCTTTAAAAACACAAATCTTCCAAAAAAACAAAGAAAAAGTTTTTCAAATTCTAAATGTAGTTACAGTACTTTCAAACACAATATCAAATTGGAATCTCTACTCAAATTGCTCTGATAAATGATAGAATGGTTGTATTGGGAGAGAATACGAAAGCACCTGCTTTAATGTTGGCTCGCCAACAGAAAACAATAATGTTAATATTTCTATGCATAAAAGCATAAATTGTATACAACCAAAACAAAGGATTTATAAAAGCATAAACCTCATACACTGTGACTTCCAGAGATTCTCCAATTGTGAGTTGAATAGAAATCTAATTTTTTTTAATAGACAAATGAGAAATGCGTCTGCTTCATTTTGTTAATGCATTTATTAATGTGTTTGAATAAGAGAAAATAGGGTACCCTACCATTTCAAATTTTTAACAAACATCCATATTCGCTCATGAAAGAACCTCTGCCATTTTTCATCTTCCATCTCCCCCAGCTTCGGTCTTTATGTAGACGTGGAGCAATCTGAAATGCATATATTATTATAAACAACAAATTGAAACGACAGGAAAGATTTATTTTTAATAACGTTCACACGTATTCTTTATATTCAGATTTTTTAAAATGTGATGGCGACTTGGATAGTTTGATAGTGATTTTTTGAGTTGGCACTAGTAGTGGAATGTGTAAGGTTTTTTTTTTCTTACACCATTTTTTGGATGACCTCCTATAGGGGGTTTGATGCCATTGTAGGTTCCACCTCTTAGTGTAATAAATTCACAAGTTTAAAGACCTTTCAATAGAGTCAATGAAAAGTAATAAAGCGAAAAGGATGAATCCAAACCCAAATTTGATAGTATGTAAGCCAAATTCGATAGTATGTAAAACATGCACAATTTAAAAATTCATATGCTAAATTCTAATGATGAAGAATGAATCCCATTGAACAAGCCTTAGAATGAATCCCATTGAAAAAGCCTTAGAGGGTGAGATTTGATAGGTTCCCAAATTCATAAAAGACACATTATCTTATTTTTAATAAATTAATTGTTGTATAAATATGATTTTTATAATTATATAATTAATTCAAGTTATAGCTATGATAAACCATGAAATATAATTTAGAATTATGGAAATACATAGAAAATAATTTTTTCAATTGTTGAAATATAGTTGTGCATCAATTTAGTTTTTCTTACCATATCTTAGAATCACAACTTTGTGATACAAGAAAAAATATCAAGACTTAAATGGGACAACCTAATAATGTATTAGATCTATCCAAACATATTTTAATCTTGTATGAAAGTGAACTTTGATTTGGATCAATTTAAATTTTATAATAGTTACTTTGATACCAACAACACTTTCTATTTAGGGGAAGAAGACCATTTACCACTCATGTTCCAATTATTGTTCACTCCTTGCTCACCTAACCCACCAATTACTAACTTTAAAGAAAACAAAAACATGATAACTAAAAGCCCATTAATAAATATATCATGCACAAATAACCAGCCATGTGTACACTCGTGTAATGAGAATTTTTGAACGATTATTCAGACATTTGTGTATAAGTATTGGCAATTTTTGAGGTGATTACACTACATAATTATTCAGGCATCATTAATTAAGTCTTAGGGGACACTTTGAAATGACCACTTTTTGACCCTTGTGTGCATAATAGACACCATGGTGTGTATTGTTACTAGCCAAAAGGAAAAATAATAGCTATGAAGCAGTTACGATGCATACAAAGACAAAATTAAAATTAAAAAATATGTTGGAAACTGATGTACCATCTCGAATATCTAGATGCATGAAGTTAGCTATAATGACTACACGTACGCTTCTCCTACGTACCTTAAATTTGATAAAGAATTAGTGTAGCTTACACATATCTTTAGGAAACATTTTGAATTGAGAGTATCACGTTCTCTTCAAGTAGAACCTTGGATGGGCTAGTTTAATGGTGATGAACTATAGGTATGAAATATACTCTTGGGAGGAGGATGCAACACTAATGCTCTTTCTTTTAAGTATTTTGTAATTGAATTTAGATCTATTCATTAGATTTTACTCACTTCTATATAACTCTTTTTTAACTCATATTTATGATTTAAATATATCACTCTACAATGTAATTTAGAGAAATAAGTGTTATAGTAAGCTCAAGGCCACTAATAAAATAAATAACCACCTGCAATGTAAAATAAATAAATTTTAATAAATTCATAATAAGTCAAAATTAAAAGCTTTAAACTTGAAATATTTGATTTTTAACTTAACAACCATGAAACTAAACTAGATCAATTCTAACCCTACATATCTCAACTATATCCGGAAAGACGAAGGAGCACGATCCAAGTGCCCTCCGATCAATATAAATATTGCCCACGATTGTGATCGCGTTGATATCTTCTTTTCCTTTGAACCGTCTGGGAATGTTCTAGTCTGCTTGAAAGAGTAAAACCCAAAGACGAAAATGACTTATTCTAAAATGTCCTATTCTTTTTTAAATTCGAAAATGACTTATTCTAAAATTTCCTATTCTTTTTAAATTCGATTAAGCCGTGGGGAATGTTCTATTTTTCTTGAAAGAATAAAACTCAAATACGATGTTTAAGAATTTTAAGTTGATTTGGTCAATTGTCCTGCAACATTTTGAGATCTACTTATAAATTCCCGCCTGCCATGTTCCATCTACACATCAATAACATTTCCATCCTTCGATATTTCCTCAATAGTACCCAATTATGGCCAACACAGCGATTGCAAGCTTCTTCATTCTCATTCTCTTTGCCACGTCGGGAATGTGGTTGGGCAAGGCGGCAGAGGAAGATGCAAGAAAGCCCTATATTGTTCACATGGTTAAGTCCATGAAGCCTCATCATTTCAATTTACACAATCACTGGTACGCTTCATTGCTCAGCCAGGCTTCGGGATCTGACAACGAATTGTTATACACATACCACACTCTCTTGCATGGCTTTGCAGCGAGCCTGAGCAGCGCAGAGGCTGAAACCATGGAGGCTATGGAAGGGTGCTTGGCCGTAATTCCCACGTCCTTCACTCAAATTGGCACCACTCACACCCCTGAGTTTCTTGGCCTCGCCTCCATTTCCTCTGGATTGTGGTCGCACTACTCCACATATGGCAAAGATATCATCGTGGGCATGATCGACACTGGAATATGGCCTGAAAGCAAGAGTTTCAGTGATGAAGGCCTTGGACCCGTTCCGCCTAGATGGAATGGCACATGCGAAAGTGGAGAGAACTTCAATGCTTCCCATTGCAATAGAAAAATTATTGGAGCTCGATACTACTACAAAGGATACGAAGAGGGAAGAGGTCCTATCAATGCAACTTCGGAATACAAATCTCCGAGGGACCGAAGCGGCCACGGTACACACACAGCATCCACTGTTGCCGGAGCTGCTGTATCCGCTGCGAGTTTCTTCGGTTTTGCCAATGGAACGGCCAGAGGGATGGCCCCTCAAGCCAGGCTGGCCATTTACAAAGCCTGCTGGAAAAACTTTTGCTACGACATTGACACGGTTGCTGCTATGGACCAGGCTGTTGCTGATGGCGTTGACATTATTTCTATCTCAATTCATTCGTCAGGCGATTTGCCATTTGACCAGGACGTCAGAGGCATCGCCGCGTTCGGGGCCATGGAAAATGGAGTGTTTGTCTCGGCAATCGCAGGCAACAACGGGCCTTATTCGTCTACTCTGAGCAACACGGCGCCCTGGATGAGTACCGTAGGTGCGAGCAACATCGATAGAGATTTCCCTGCTTCTGTTGTCCTCGGCAATAATGAGATTTACAGAGCCAGCTCTACTTATATCACAGTAAACGGATCGTTGCAAGGGTCTCTTCCTCTAGTTTATGTATCCACTAGCAATAGCTCAAGGCGTTGCCTCGATGGGAGCCTTGATCCTAATTTGGTGAAGGGCAAAATCGTTGTGTGCGATCAGCTGCTATTCTCCTACAACGCCGATGAGAACGGCGCTAGAGGGAAGGGTAACGAAGTGGCCAGAGCAGGGGGCGCTGGAATGATTGTTGCAAATGAAAGGCTAATTGGGACCCAGCAGCAATTGACTGACACTTCCAATCTACCTGCCATCACTGTTAGTTTCACAGTTGGGGAAAAAACCAAAGCCTACATCAACAGCACGGTCAATAATGCCAAGGCCGCGTTGAACATCACAGGCTCAACTGTTGTGGGAAACCAAACAATTGCTCCCACGGTAGCTGCGTTTTCTTCAAGGGGACCAAACAAAGGGTATCCGCACATTCTCAAGCCCGACGTGATTGCTCCAGGTGTGAATATATTGGCAGCATACACCGGAGATGTTGCGGACTATGAGTTCAACTCGGGGACTTCCATGGCGTGTCCTCACGTTAGCGGCGTTGCAGCTCTGTTGAAAAGTATACATCCCACGTGGAGCCCTGCGGCCATAAAGTCTGCACTCATGACGTCTTCTTACACGGTTGATAACGCAGGGCAGGCCATTAGGGATTCATATAATATGGAAGCAGCCAACCCCTTTGCAATGGGTGCAGGTCATATTGATCCAAATGCTGCGGTAGACCCTGGGCTTGTCTACGACATGGTACCTCAAGACTACGTCAACTTCCTCTGCTCTCTCAACTACACCCAAGATAAAATCGCTATCCTCACAAAAGAGAGAGTTCTCTGTCCCAACGCCAGTTTCGAAGCAGGCGATCTCAACTATCCATCCTTCTCCGTAGTGTTTGAGTCAGGCAGCAAATCGGTTCAGGTGAAGAGGAGAAAAGTGAGTTATGTGGGTACAGAAGCTCTAGCAGTTTATCAAGTGACTGTGAAGAACCCTACTGGAGTAAGCATAAGCGTGGAACCACAGAAATTAGTTTTCAGAAACCTGAAAGACACTGCTAGCTATAATGTAACCTTCCGAACCAATTCAACCTCCAGTGATGTGAAAATGGGATTTGGAGAGATAGCGTGGAAGTGTATCCAAGGTGGGAAACAGGTTGTTCGTAGCCCAGTTGCTATTATATGGTAATTTCGTTCAATTCTATGAGAGTTTGTATTATTGTACTTGTCACCTTAAAATTTCCTCTTATACCTTGTGATTTCCTTCTAAATTCCCCTCTGGAATTTTTCCACAAACTACTGCGATGCTATCGTTCACAATTGGATTAATGTCAATATATTGCTGTCTTTTGATCTTCAATCATCCGATTACGTTTGATTCTTATCTATTAATAGCCATTTTCAGATATGATAAGAGATTAATTCAATTTAATATCAGTTAAAATGTATTTCTTTAAAAGGTGCCTGGATGGTTTCCTTTTCTCAAAAAACATAAATCCATTTAATATCATCGTTCATTGCTGCTTAAATTCGCTGCACGAATTTATCTTTTATTACTACACGATTTTTGTTGCTTTATTTAGAAAAAATCTTCAAACTGAAGATGTACAATGGCCACAGAAAAAGCCATGAAGGCAAAAGTGGAAGGAGACTGCAATCGAGAAGAAAATTTTTGCAAAAGAATCTACAAAGGATTTTTCGATTTCGGAATTGTCCTCATATTATGCTTCTATTGTCAAATTTGAAAGCCGGTGATCTCAACTATGCATCCTTTTCTCTTGTGCTGAAATTAGGGAGCAAATTGGTTCAGGAAAAGAGAACAACGGTGACATATGTGGGTACAGGGGGTGATGTAGCGGACCAAGTGAGTGTGAAGATCAACACTAATGGTGTCACACTATAACTGTGAAACCACAAATGTTAGAGTTCGGAAAGCCCTTGAATACTCCTAGCTATAGTGTAAAATTTGAAGGACGAACCACTTCAAGCAGTGACACAGCTGTGTTTGGAGAGATAAGGCTGAAATGTATTCGAGGGTCACAATTGTGCAAATCTCAGTTGTCGTAAGCATTAAAACTTGAGAGTGACTCTTTCATTGTGTTAGTACCAATTCAATGTATCATTAATATAATATTTACAAATAATTACATTGAGTGCTTCTTACAATTTAGCTCACAACGAGCCCTCCTCAGATTTATTTACATGATTATACTATATATATATTTATCTTTTTCATAACTAGTCATATGTGCACTATCCCATTTAAAATTGATATTCTTATTTATCTTCTTTAATTAGAACACTCACAGCACATTGCCTATTACTTCGTGGTTGTAAATTTTTCTATTTTGTATTTAATCTACGATCATTGAAATTATTTATCTTTTCAGACATTGAATAAGTAGTTCACACAACTTGTGAACTCTTCCATTTCTAGCATGCACGTAAGGCTGTGCACATTCGTGTTTATGTAAGAGGCTTAAGTTTTACCTACTACTCTTTACTTTCCTTGAGCTCTTTTCTGTAAGCCATATTTTCCAATCATTCACGTGCTTGCACATTATTTTAAATGTTGCATTCAAGCTTTGAGGGTAGGCAAAACATATACATATGCTAACATTCCTCTTTTCTTTGATGAATCACCATTCACTGTTTCTTAATGCCCACATTGGTTAAGGCAAGGAAGACATTGCGATAGATAAAAATTTTAAGCCTTACTACTATTCAATCATATTTTATTTGAATTTTTTTTAAAGTTCATTCAATAAAAATTTTTTTGTCATACCCTACAATCAATGCGTTTCACTAGACCACATTTTATTGAAGTTTTTAAATTTGTGTGCGTTGATTGTGATTCCACATTTTTGCATGCATGTTTACCAAGGGACTTGTATAGTAAAATCTGATAAATCTCTTTTGTGCTACACAATGTTCATGTTTGTTATAAAGCTTTCATTAGGTACAAACTAGTTGGATATTAGAATAGGATGTGGGATAGGGTTTTACGCCTATCAAACTATTGTTCTCTTGAATTCTATATAAATTATTTCATGTGGGGAAATACATAAGTTGTAGTACTTTGTATTGAACAAAATCATTCTAGAATATATTCTCAATCCTTTTCAAACTAGGCCAATAGACAACTTTTTAATCTACAAAATAAAAAATGTCACATTAAAAGACACATGAGAGTAATTTCTATAATATTCCCCATTTTGTCAGAAGTCATTAAATTGGGACTGGGACAGTAATGTTAAATATCACATCACATCCAAGAAAAAAATCAATAGATAAAATCATTTTTTAAAATAACATATCACAAATATATATAATTTGAAGAGAATGACATATATTAAATTTATATATTAATAAATTGTGTAAAATGAAAAATTGCTTTTACATGTGAAAATTTATCATTTATACATTTTTATTATTATTTTATTTATATTTTTTTGTGGTTTATATATCTATTTATGTATTTAGTTTAGACATTTAATTCTATTTTAATTTTACCATAATTTTGTCTCAGTAGTCCAAAAGATGGTTGATATATTGTTCATAATTTATTAAAAATTCATAATTATAACTTCATACATGTGTTAGAAGAAGAATCATACAATTCAAGTTGGGGCTATTTTAAAATCATATAAAACCAATCCAAGACATGCGAGTATAACCTGCAACATTTTAAATTTTAGATTCTAAATTTGACTATGTTTTACCTTTTTTATTGCACCAAAATCTTGTAATGTGATTTGTTTTTAGTTCATTTCATGGCTCTTTTAAAACCATTTGAGAAATTTTATCCAATGAACTCCATCAAGTTCTTCATTTAGCCCTATATCACACCTTATGTTTAATTCATACCTTTGTATCTATGCTCGTGACTTGCAAGTATGTTTCATAACATATTACAACTTGGTTAATCTATAAAATTATTACCTTGAATATTATTGGATCTTTGTGTATTATTTTTCTCTAATCACGCGTGTTAATATGGTTCTAGTGTGTTTTTATAGTAGACCTTTCATGTTAGCTAAAGCCCTTTCATCATAATATGGTTTGGCTAGTGGTTTATGTGTTAACTAGATTTATTAATGTTATAGTAACCAAAATTTGGCCTTGTGAAGAGTTATCTTCACATTCTAGAGTTGGCTAATACAGTTGCCTCTTAACTCTCTACTACTCTTTTTTGTTGAAGATAGAGTGTCATGTGCCATTGGCATCTACATGTATGTGAAGTAGAATTTTTACATGGGAACGTTGAGATCTAGTTTGTCACATGTGTAATGTGTTTTCTTATCTTTTCTTCATTCTTGTACTTAAGTTGTTCTCTTAACGTTGTCCAGGCCTTATATAATAATCAATTAGAAAAATCTCTGGTTGGGTCCCTTATGTTGAGTAATTGTCTGAGTGTATTTATTCAATGTATTTTTATCAAATATGCTTAGCAAACTGAGTTGGCTTTTCTGTAGGATATTTAGGAAAATTTGAAGTTTTTAGTGTTTTTAATCACTACATCTCTATCAAAGCTATCATCTCTAGGATGCCTTCCCCTCCTAAGTTCAATTTCCCCCTCTAAGCGCAATTTTTTAAAAAAAATTTAAGATTTAGGAACTGGCCATCTATGCATCATTTACTAAAATTTTAGGTTTCTTTTTCCCAAAAATCCACTTTATAAAATTTAGGGTTTTTCATCTTGACATCTTTATTAAACTTATGTCTTGCCCTTCAAGTTTTAATTCCTCTCCAAGCTTATTATCCTTACCTATCAAGAGCCACATCTACTAAGAAGTGCACATCAAATTAAAGATTATTATTACTATCCAAGTAATGTCTAGGGTAAGTAGTAAAATATTCAAATAAATTATATACAATATTAATAAATTCCTCAAGTGATAGGTTTATCAGATTTAGTGATATAGATTGCTAGAAGAATGAGGATTTGGGACACCTTTGACAAGATGAAGGATTGTGTGAGGGATCAAGACCCTTTCAAAATCCCTACTTAACTATAAAAAAACATTAATCAATTCATTGTGATATTTTTGTGCTTTTAGGTCAACACAATCCATCAATCATTAGGTGTATACTAATCCAATTTGTAATAAGGACCATGAACTACTCTATGATGAAACCTAAAAGCATTCAGGATCGTCATATCAGCATTAGGAGTTACTAGGGTCTAAAACACATGCCTTGATTAATAGAGGATAATTAAATTTATTGACTAGGTTTATGTGAACTAGTGTATCCATAAATAATAAGCTAGAAAATGTGTGCATAGACAATAAATGTCAGCGCTTAATAATAGGTGCTAAATAAATACACCATAAAAGAAGTTCATATTAAGATACCTAATGATCCAGACAAGTGATTTGATCGAGTGCTCCTTACTAAATAAATAAAATAAATCTCAAATTAATTTTAAATAGAGGATTCTTATTAGAGATATGCACATTTAAGGGAATATTAATTATTATAGAATTAAAATAGAAATATTAAAAAATGAAATTATTTTTTACATGAATAGAATTAAAATTATCCAAACTTTTGTTCTCTTATTAAAAAAGGGAAGACTCATTCATCATTAAAGAACACTTCTTCAAAGTGAAAAAAATTAGATCCTTTCAACCATCCTTTTTTATTTGGCAATATAAAATTATTCAGTTAGAAATGATTAGGTGAAGACTTAAGGATGCCAATCACATAGCTCTACTTACTTATAATTTGCTTAATATTATTAATGGTTGAAAATTTCAAATTATGAAAATGCTGACTTTAATTAATTTTATTTTTATTAAGTGGAGGTTTAACTTTAATTTGTTTTAGATTAATAATGGTTGAAACTTTCAAATTATGGTCTTTTTTTTTCAAATAACATATCACAAATATATATAATTTGAAGAGAATAACATATATAAAATTTATATATTAATAAATTGTGTAAAAAGAAAAATTGTTTTTACGCATGAAAATTTTTCATTTATGTATTATTATTATTATTATTTTATTTATATTTGTTTGTAGTTTATATATCTATTTATATATTTAGTTTAGACATTTAATTCTATTTTAATTTTACCATAATTTTGTCTCAGTAGTCCAAAAGATGGTTGATATATTGTTCATAATTTTTAAAGAATTCATAATTATAACTTCTTACATGTGTTGGAAGAATAATCATACAATTCAAGTTGGGGCTCTTTTAAAATCATATAAAACCAATCCAAGACATGCGAGTATAACCTGTAACATTTTAAATTTTAGATTCTAAATTTGACTATGTTTTACCTCTTTTATTGCCCCAAAATCTTGTAATGTGATTTGTTTTTGGTTCATTTCACGGCTCTTTTAAAACCATTTGAGCAATTTTATCCAATGAACTCCATCAAGTCCTTCATTTAGCCCTATATCACACCTTATATTTAATTCATACCATTGTATCTATGCTCATGACTTGCAAGTATATTTCATGACCTATTACGACTTGGTAAATCTATAAAATTGTTACCTTGAATATTATTGGATCTTTGTGTATTATTTTTCTCTAATCACGCGTGTTAATATGGTTCTAGTGTGTTGTCATAGTAGACCTTTCATGTTAGCTAAAGCCCTTTCATCATAATCTGGTTTGGCTAGTGGTTTATGTGTTAACTGGATTTATTAATGTTATAGTAACCAAAATTTGGCCTTGTGAAGAGTTATCTTCACATTCTAGAGTTGGCTAATACAGTTGCCTCTTAACTTTCTACTACTATTTTTTGTTGAAGATAGAGTGTCACGTGCCAATGGCATCTACATGTATGTGAAGTAGAAGTTTTACATGGGAATGTTGAGATCTAGTTTGTCACATGTGTAATGTGTTTTCTTATCTTTTCTTCATTCTTCTACTTAAGTTGTTCACTTGACGTTGTCAAGGCCTTTATCAATAATCAATTAGAAAATAACTACTTGGGTCCCTTATGTTGAGTAATTGTCTGAGTGTACTCATTCAATGTATTTTTATCAAATATCCTTAGCAAACTGAGTTGGCTGTTCTTTAGGCTATTTTAGGAAAAATTTGAAGTTTTTAGTATTTTTTATCACTACTTCCCTATAAAAGCTATCATCTCTAGGATGCCTTCCCCTCCTAAGTTCAATTTCCCCCTCTACGCCCAATTTTATTTTAAATTTCCAGATTTAGGAATTGGCCATCTATGCATCATTTACCGAAATTTAGGTTTTTTTCCCCCAAAATCTATTTTATTAATTTTAGGGTTTTTCATCTTGACATCTTTATTAAACTTATGTCTTTCCCTTCAAGTTTTATTTCCTCTCCAAGTTTATTTTCCTTAAATCTCAAGAGCCACATCTGCTAAGAAGTGCACATCAAATTAAAGATTATTATTAGTATCCAAGTAATGTCTAGGGTAAGTAGTAAAATATTCAAATAAATTATATACAATTTTAATAAATTCCTTAAGTGATAGGTTTATCGGATTTAGTGATATAGATTGCTAGAAGAATGAGGATTTGGGACACCTTTGACAAGATGAAGGATTGTGCGAGGGATCAAGACCCTTTTAAAATCCCTACTTAACTATAAAAAACATTAATCAATTCATTGTGATATTTTTGTGCTTTTAGGTCAACATAATCCATCAATCATTAGGTGTATAATAATCCAATTTATTATAAGGACCATGAACTACTCTATGATGAAACCTAAAAGCATTCAGGATCCTCGTATCAGCATTAGGAGTTACAAGTGTCTAAAACACATGCCTTGATTAATAGAGGATAATGAAATTTATTGACTAGGTTTATGTGAATTAGTGTATCCATACATAATAAGCTAGAAAATGTGTGCATAGATAATAAATGTTGGCTCTTAATAATAGGTACTAAAGAACAAAAGAAATACACCATAAATGAAATTTATATTAAGATACCTAATGATCCAGACAAGTGATTTGATCGAGTGATCCTTACTAAATAAATAAAATAAATCTCAAATTAATTTTAAATAGAGGATTCTTATTAGTGATACTCACATTTAAGAGAATATTCATTATTATAGAATTAAGATAGAAATATTCAAAAATGAAATTATTTTTTACGTGAATAGATTAAAAAATATCCAAACCTTTGTTCTCTTATTTAAAAAAGGGAAGACTCATTCATCAATAAAGAACACTTCTTCAAAGTGAAAAAAATTAGACCCTCTCAACCATCCCTTTCTTATTTGACAATATAAAATTATTTAGTTAGAAATGATTAGGTGAAGACTTAAGGATGTTTTTGATAAAATAAGCAGCAAGAGGGTGCTGGCCCGTGAAACAGGGGACTAGAAGCACATTAATAGCATATTAATGGCACCAGTCGAAGCTCTTAAGGATGTTAATCACATAGCTCTACTTACTTATAATTTGCTTTATATTATTAATGGTTGAAAATTTCAAATTATGAAAACGCTGACTTTAATTAATTTTATTTTTTTAAGTGGAGGTTGAACTTTAATTTGGTTTAGATTAATAATGGTTGAAACTTTCAAATTATGAAAATTACAGTTTTTTCTTAATTTAATCGACTTTTCTTGGAAACTACGAATAAAGTATGTCAGATACTTTTATTAGAGAAGAAGCTCCGTGTTACTGTCATCAAAATTTGTGAGTGACGTGAGTTGTCTTGGTTTCTTTGTAAACTCGGTCTGAAAGGGCAAACGCCAAACCCAAGTTTTGTCTCAGGGGATAAACCAAACGCGTTACGAGTTTTATTTTGATATAGTCAAATGCCCTGCAACGCGTCTGTGCGTGCTGTGCTTATAAATCACCCCATCTGTCAGTTATTCACACATTTCACACATCAGCGACGCAAATTCATAGCTTTTCACTTGTTAGCAGCCAATTATGGGCAACATCGGTGCCTTCTTCATTCTCATTCTCTTTGCCATGTCTGGAATGTGGTCGGGCAAGGCGGCAGAGGAAGATGTCAGAAAGCCCTATATTGTTCACATGATCAAGGCCATGAAACCCCACCATTTCAATTTACACCAACACTGGTACGCTTCAATGCTCACCCACGTCTCGGGATCGGATCCCACCGAGATGTTATACACATATGATACTCTGTTGCACGGTTTTGCTGCGAGGCTGACCAAATCAGAAGCTGAAGCCATGGAGGATATGGAGGGCTGCTTGGCTGTCATTCCTTCTTCCCTGAATAAAGTTGCCACCACACACACGCCAGAGTTTCTGGATCTTTCATCATCCTCCTCGTCTTCACCTGGATTATGGTCTCAATACTCTACCTATGGCGAAGATATCATCGTGGGCGTTATTGACACAGGCATTTGGCCTGAAAGCAGAAGCTTCAGTGATCAAGCCCTCGGACCTGTTCCCTCCAGATGGAAAGGCACATGTGAAGTTGGGCAGAATTTCACTTCCTCAAACTGCAATCGAAAGATGATTGGAGCTCGATACTTCTACAAAGGCTACCAAATGAATGTTTCTAATATTAGTAAAACGTTGGAATTCATGTCTCCCAGAGACGCCCACGGCCACGGTACACATGTGGCGTCAACTGCGGCTGGAGGTGCAGTAACGGGGGCCAATCTCTCCGGTTTCGCCAACGGAACGGCAAGAGGAATGGCTCCTCATGCCAGGCTGGCCATCTATAAAGCCTGCTGGGCGCCTGGAGGAGATTGCGATGAGAGCGACGTTGCTGCTGCCATGGAACAAGCCATTACTGATGGCGTCGACATCATTTCTATCTCAATTAGCTCAGCAGATGTGCCGTTCCACCTGAATCTCAGAGCCATAGCCGCGTTCGGGGCGATAGAAAAGGAAGTATTTGTTTCTGCTGCGGCAGGCAACGACGGACCACTTCTACAAACTCTGAGTAACACAGCGACATGGATGACTACCGTGGGTGCGAGCAGAATCGACAGAGATTTCCCTGCTTCTCTCGTATAGGGCAACCAGGAGATATTGAGAGGCACGTCCATCTTCAAAGGAGATGAAAAATTGCAAGGGCCATTCCCTCTTGTCTATGTCGCCGCCAACAACAGCTCAAAGCGTTGTCTTGATGCTAGCCTAGACCCCAATGTGGTAAAGGGTAAGATAGTATTGTGTGATCAGTTGTTATATCCTAATAATCCAGGTGAATCTAGCCCCCAGGAGAAGGCGAGCGAAGTAGCTAAAGCAGGCGGTGCAGGAGTCATTTTGTCCAATGGAGAGCTGCTCGGAGCAGAGCAGCTGCTTATCAACATAGCTGGTCTGCCATCTATGAGCGTGAGCTTTTCAGCTGGAGAGATAATAAAGTCATACATGAACAGCACATTGAATAATGCCACGGCCACCATGCGTCTCCCAGGATTGACTATCGTGGGGAAGGCAACACCCGCTCCCAGTGTCGCTGCTTTCTCATCCAGGGGCCCCAGCGGAGCATACCCTTCTGTTCTCAAGCCTGATATCATTGCTCCCGGTGTGTACATATTGGCAGCATACGTGGGAGGAGCCGCAAACTATGCATTGCAATCTGGGACTTCCATGGCGTGTCCCCACATCAGCGGAATTGCAGCGCTCATAAAAGCCGTCCATCCCAAGTGGAGCCCCGCCGCCATCAAATCAGCGCTCATGACATCTTCATACACAGTGGATAATCAGGAGAAGGCTATTAAAAATTCAGTTACCATGGAGGCAGCCATTCCTTTTGATATGGGTGCAGGCCAAGTTGACCCTAGAGCTGCGCTAGATCCTGGGCTTGTGTACGACATGGGACCACAAGATTATATTGATTTTCTCTGCTCTCTCAACTATACCAGACAACAAATTGCCCTTCTCACCAAGAAATTGATCTCGTGCCCCGACACCAGTTTGGATGCCGGAGATCTTAACTACCCGTCATTTTCTGTTGTGTTTAAGCCGGGAGACAAATCGATTAAGGTGAGCAGAAGAAGCGTGACAAATGTGGGTGCAGTTGCAGAGGGTAATGTGGTGTATAGAGTGAGTGTGAAGAGCCCTCCTGGCGTAAACAACAGCGTGGAGCCCCAGATATTAGTGTTCAAAAAGCTCTACGATAAAGCCAGCTATATTGTGAAATTTGACAGCAATATAACAAGTCCATCAGCATCTCAGGGGGAGCTCTATGATTTTGGAGAGATACGTTGGAGTTGTATTGATGGGGGAACGCAAGTTGCTCGTAGTCCGGTTGCATTCACCTGGCAGGCTTCAAATTAATCTAACCTAGCCCTGCTATACCCACTGCAAATTCTGCTCTACAACATTCAGCATAGCATAATTTATTCCATGTCCTCTTTAATTGATTTATTCAAATTCAAGTTTTTTGAACTCGTTGTCGAACTTTGATTGAAAAACATTTCGTTAAAAATGGACTAAGAAAATTAAAATGCGGCAATTATATCATAATGTTTCTAGGGGAGAGGGGCCAATAGTTGATGAGGGTCTAATAGTTGCTCACCCACTTATGAATATATTATTCAATCTTACCACACATTTTTACTATATATTGTAATTAAATAATCTACATGTAAATAAAAAATAATTCCAAATGTTGATAAAAATGGACCGATACTTAGACACATGAGAACCTATAAATATTATATTTCAAACACATAAATAAACTCATTGACAAGTGAAGGAATAACCTTTTGTCTCAAATAAAATATCATAACTATCTACTATATCTATGTCACTTAAAAAATAATATCCTCACCTAATCAAATAAGATGCTCAGTTAAACAAGTATTCTTATCTTAGTGTACAAATACTATTCTTATGTGTACAACTATTGGGTAACAATGTATATGTATTAGAGTATTTCATATTGACATTTTTTCTTATCACAAATATAAAAGTTTAGCCCTCAAGACTACTGGTCCCACTCCTCTAAATGCCTTGTATTTTCTCATGAAATGTGTGAGATTTTCAAAAAGTTGTAGTGTTCAACTATTGCTCCCTTTGTGTTGGATATAAGTTGTATTTTATATAATAATGTGTTATTTTTATAACAACGTGCGTAATTTTTTTGTGTTTAAGTATTGATCCTTTTGTGTTTGATACAAAAGTTAGATATAATAAATATTTATGATTACTAATAGGTATTAGATATACTCAAGTTGCATATATGCTATATTTTATATAGAAATACAATATTCTACTAATAACAAATGATATTTTTAAATTCAAATACTAGGGATTTTTAGAATAAGTTTTGGTCAAATTTTCAAAAAGCCATGTTTTGGACACATTTGACTAGGCGTGTTATTTTAATGAGTTGCATGATGAGTCACACCTTCAAACCTTATTTGTAGGTAGTTAAGTGTCCATTTTACATTTTT
This sequence comes from Thuja plicata, assembly GCA_018584345.1. Lineage (NCBI taxonomy): Eukaryota > Viridiplantae > Streptophyta > Pinopsida > Cupressales > Cupressaceae > Thuja > Thuja plicata. Next base: position 492,166 of record MU225739.1, on the reverse strand, counting down.
TTTTAAAATAAAGGTCTTACGATATTCCATGCAATGGCTACATGTTAACAAAGTTATCCCTCATGACTATTGGTCCCTCTCCCCTATTCTTAGAATTAAGTTTACTAAATATTTTTCCCATTCAGTGCTGCTAACAAATAATAATTAAATTGGAGAATTATATTATTTGGTGTATATTTTTATTTTTTAACTATCATATAAATTTAATGGTGCATTTTGCATACCCAGAACTATTTTTAGAAAATATTTTAATCATATTATATATTGACATGTGGCATACAAATGTGCTAGGTCTGGTTCATTCCTTAATCATGATTTGTGTTTAGTAACTTCTCTTTACACATAATTCCACCCAATCGACCTTATCCCTATCCTATTTGAATAATTTTCTCTACATTCTAGTCATTTATTCACCAACAATACCTTTCCATATGTAACTTAATTCACTTATTACTAATTCATTTCTATACACTTCCTTTTAAAGTTTGTGAATCTCTACTTTTTAATTTCTTACATTGACAAATCTATCCATATGTATATTATGTGTTCAATCATATATTTTGCATATTGGTATGAACACACAAAAACATACATAGAGTAGTCTAGGCACATCCTTGTGAGGAACAAGTCAAACTATCAGCAAGGATTACTCATGAGCCTTGATGTAATGAAGCCTGTGTACTATGTTAGGACTGTGAAAAAAACTGCCTACATTTTGGTTAGTCAAAATTATACATGCGATTTGAAACTAGGTCATATGTCAAGGGCCTCAAGACTTGGGTTTCCATTTTGGAGGCCCCTTTTTGGGTGGATCTAGGTGGCCAACATGCTAATCCCACCAAAAGGGGATCAATTTTTGGGTTTCTCAAGTGTCAATCTATATATTTCATGACTTGGTCATAGTGACTGTATTTGATCATTGCTTGTCAGCCTACACTTGAATTAATCATATGGTCCCTATATATTAGGAGAATCTCATATTGTTCATAAGGTCTATCCAACTAGAACTCTACAGTTTAATCAAATCTATAGAAAATCTTTGAGGAGAAGCAAACAAAAATCATTTCATATTTACAACATCATCAATGTGAAACATCACTCACATATTGATTTGTGTTTCTTATTTGTTATGATCATGCAATGTACTAATCTTTTGCAGCACTTCAAAGAGAATTACATCACCACATTTATGTGGATCTCCTTTAAAGGGTTTCATACCTAAGGTAATATTTTTATTTTGACATTTATCTTTAATTTAGCCTTATTATTTGTTAGGGCACATGATTTATCATTCATCAATGTTGTCACAGATGTTGAAACTCCAACATGAGGTTAAAGTTAGGAAAACCTCCATACAAAACAATCATTTCCCCTATTTTCTATGTGCATAGGTCTAGATCCAATAGTGGTAGAAGGTACAAATATAGAGAATGTTGGTGTATTACATAATTTGGCATGTTTAGGTTTTAGTTTACATAATAAATAGTTTTCTTTCAGCAGTTATGAAACTATTTATTAGTTCCAACCGTTCATATATTGCCTATTTAAAATCACTGTATAGAATCAATAATATATTGATTAATATGGCATTTAGCTTTGCGCCCACATATGGTATCAAACATCTATTTTGTTTCTAAGTCTATAAAAAGTACAATTATATATGTGTGTTTCATTCATAAGATTAAAATGCGATGAAAGGGAATGATGCAAAGTATTTTCTTGATTGAGTGTTGCAATGAGATAGAGGAGACCAGTATGATGACTATTAAGCTAGAGAGCATAAGGAGAATCTAATAAATTTTCCTGGGAGTGATTTATTGTTTTTTTTTTCTGTGTGATGCCATGGCATGAACTTCAAAATACAGCCTATAACTAGGCTCCATAAACTACCCCTATTTTCTATATGCTAGGTCTAGATCCATTAGTGGTAGAAGGTACAAATATAATATTGGTATATTACATAACTTGGCAGGTTTAAGGTTAGTTTACATAATAAATGGTTTGTTTCCAACGGTTATGAAATTGTTTAATAATTCCAACCATTTTTATATTGGTTATTTAAAGGCATTAGATAGAATCAATAATATATCAATTAATGTGGCATTCACCTTTGCGCTCACATTTGATATCAAAGCATCTATTTTGTTTCTAATTTATTGCATGGAAAATTTATATATGTGTTTCATTCATAGGATTAAGACAATGGAAAGGAATGATGCAAAGCATTTGCTTGACCAAGTGTTGCAATGAGATAGATACCAGTATGATAACTATT
>MU225739.1:470244-485409 GCA_018584345.1 Thuja plicata | reverse complement strand
GCCTATCCAAGATGAGAAAGAGGAGACATTTGTTAGAGACTGGATCTATAGAGAAGAAAAATACATGCACAATGAGAACTTCTCTCCCTCTCCTAAGACTTATGGAAGAGGGTATACTTTTTTCAGATAGATGGGCTATCCCTGATATGACCCTCTTAATCACAATCTGGATGCTAGATCTGAAATGCTTGATCATGCTCTTTTTGGATGCAAGTCTAAGAAGCCAGTTGGCCTAGGATTTGAGAATTACAACAAGCGCATTAATCAGATATTTGATGAGTCAGATAGTGAGGATGAACTAGAATATGTTCCTAATTTGACAAATCATAAAGATATGTGTGAAGATTGGGTCTGTTCTAGTAATCTCATCTGGGGAGATTTAGGTATTTCGGTCACTCATGCGTTAGTTGCAACTTTAGAACAACATGAATCAGATATAGAAGATCCTTTCAGAGAACGTCAACAAAAGAATCTTGTTCATTTAATGGAAAGAGGAGTTACTCTTGATGACACTAGAGCTTCCACCTCAAGATGTCCCAAACCTTCATGGTGTAAACATCCTAGTCACAGTTTAGACACAGGTTCATATGAGTATGAATGGGACTCCTTTTCTGAGTCATCCACAATTGATAGAGATATTGATGTTATCCATACTTATAGTTCTCAACCTGAAGTAGCTAACGAGTCACGTGTAGGATTAGAGGATTTAATCCCACGTGTTGCCTTAGTGGACGATTCTTTACTTGTTAGGATTAATCCTGATTTGGGTAGCTTAGAAGGATACTTGATGGACTCTGACTCTTCAGTCACCATCAATAATATCATTCACATCTATAACCTTGAACCAGTTAGTGACTTGCCTCTTGTTCATCCCAACCTCATTGGTTGGTCCCAATGCTATCAAGACCCTGAGCTCTTAACATTTAAAAATAATTATGAGATAGCATGTTACCTAAATACCATTGAACCTGAAGTCTCTTCCACCAGTGAACCGGCTACCAGCATGACAGAGCTAGATGTCAATTACCTTAGTCAAAAAATAAAAAGAATAGGATTTCTGATGGCGAAAACCACTGTGTGGCGGTGTCAAAACCAAAAAAAAAATGACGTATCCAAGGGTGAAAACCTCTTTGAGATACCTAAGGATGAGGTACTTGATCATCTCCCCAGCTATTTTCAAGATAGATCTTCAGTTCTTATTGAACCAACACAAGAAGTTAATTTGGGTACAGATGAGGCTCCACAAATGGTATACTTGGCTGAGTCCTTGTCACCGCAAGAAAAAGAAGCTTACACTAAGTTCTTATAGACAAATAAAATCAACTTATTCAAATATGCTAGGGTTGGACATTAATCTTATCATGCATCACTTGTCCATAGCTCCGGGTGTCAAACTAGAAAGATGCATCCTCACATAATGCTCCTGGTAAAAGCAGAATTGGAGAAACTCCTTGGTGAAAAATTCATAAGAGCTATCACCTATGCTGAATGGATATCAAATATTGTGCCAGTTTCCAAACATGACAAAACCATTCAAGTTTGCACATATTAGAGATGTCAATAGAGCATGCCCAAAGGATGAATTTCCACTTCCCAATATAGACATGATAGTGGATATGACTGCGGGTTATGAGATTTATTCCTTGATGGATGGTTTTTATAGATACAATTAGATTAAGATAGATCTTGAAGATCAATAAAAGACTGCATTCACTTGTGCATGGGGTACCTATTGTATGAACGTTATGCCTTTTGGATTAAAAAATTTAGGAGCCACCTATCAGCGAGCTATGACAACAATTTTTTGTGACATAATGCATAAAAACATGGAAGATTATGTGGATGACACCTTGGAAAAGTCTAAATAAAGAGATACACAGTTAGATTATTTAGAAGTTATTCTAGATCATATGGAACAATTTCAACTAAGGTTAAATCCTAAAAAGTGTGCATTTGGAGTCACCTCTGGAAAACTACTTGGCTTCATCATTTTAGAAAAAGGAATAGAGGTAGACCCTAAAAATATCCAAGAAATCATAGATATGCCACCTCCTAGAAACATTAGTCAAATGAGGAGTCTTCAAGGACGTCTTCAATCTATAAGGAGATTTATTTCACAATTGGCAAATAGAGCTCAACCCTTCAACAAGAACTTACACAAGGGAGTAAAATGTGTTTGGAATGAGGATTGTCAAAAGAGCATAGATCAAATCAATAAATACTTGGCAAATCCTCCTATTTTAATGCCTCCTATCCCAGGGAAACCACTTATTCTATATATTTCAGTGACAAAATCTTCCTTGGGGGCATTACTAGCTCAACTTGATGAAAATGGGAAAGAAAGAGCAATATAATATATTAGATGCACTCTTGTTTCATATGAGGTTAACTACACCAGCATTGAGAAATCTTTCCTTGCAGTTGTGTTTGCTTCCCAAAAGTTGTGACATTACATGCTTGTGCACACTATACACATCATAGCTCAAAAATAGATCCACTCAAATATTTTCTAGGTAAGGCCGCCCTCATAGGTAGACTTGCTAAATGGATGATGATCCTTTTAGAGTTTGACATAGAGTACATTGAGTGTAAAGCAATCAAAGCACAAGCCATAGCAGATCAATTGGCTGATTTTCCAATACAAGATGATGCACCTATTCAAGTTGAATTTCTAGATGAACACCGCATGTATATGACTGAAAGAACATGGAAGATGTTCTTTGATGGCTCCTTTATGCAAAACAGTTTAGGAGATGGTGTATTATTTGTTTCTCCTCATGGGTACATGATTCCTAAGTCTTACAAGTTATTATTTCCATGTGCAAACAACATTGATGAGTATGGAGCTTTAACAAATGGACTTAAGATAGCCTAGAATGGAGAATCACAGAGTTACACATCTATGGGGATTCACAACTGGTAATCAACCAAGTTAATGATGAATATAAAAAAAAACATGAGAAAATGGTACCTTACAAGAAACTGGTTGATTCCTTGAAACACTACTTTACATTTGTTATGTTCTAGCAAATCCCTAGAGCAGAGAACAAAGCAGTTACTGCTATGAATACACTTCCTTCACTCCTTCAGTTAGAGAAACATGAATCCAGATTTGAATTCCTGGTGGAAGAGCTACATCACCCTATCTATGATTCCCAATAAAGCCATGTCATTTGTACCCTTGTTGGTCATGAGTCATCCCATTATGGTACCATTTACTCATACCTTCATGAAGATATTATTCTTGGAAACTTTAACCGATCTGAATGCAGAAACCTTACCCAAAATGCCTCTCGCCATTCCCTTATCACTGGTGATTTGTATAGGAGGGGTCTAGATGGAACACTTCTTAGATGCTTAGAAAAGGAAGAATCTGACCTAGTGTTAGTTGACATCCACGAGGGCATCTATGGGGGAAATTCCAATGGTCTTGCCATGGCTCGAAAGTTGCTTAGGGTAGGGTACTATTGGCCTACAACGCAGATTGATGTAGTAGCTTTTGCAAAGTCATGTGAAAAGTATCAAAAACATGGTAACCTGATACATGCTCCAAGAAGGGAGCTCATTCCTTATATATCTCATTGGCCATTTCAGTGATGGGCCTTTGACCTTGTTGGGAAGATTCATCCCAACTTATCAGGTGGACACAAGTTTATTATCACTGCTACTGATTACTTCACTAAATGGGTAGAATTTGTCCCACTTTCTATTGCCTTGGGCAAGACAATCTCTCTATTCATTCTGAACCATATCATCTGTTGATATGGAGTGCCTTTTGAGATTATCATTGACAATAGAGGCCAGTTCAAAAATAAGGACCTTAAACAACTCTGCAAGAAATTCAAGTTTAATCAACATTGGTCCTCCATTTTGTTCCCACAAGGAAATGGTCAAGCAGAGGCATCAAACAAAACCATTCTTAAAATCTTGCATAGAATAGTTTGTAAGACTAGTAGAGATTGGCACTTACAGATAAATCCGACTTTGTGGGCCTATAGAACGAGTATTCATACTCCTACTGGGGCTACTCCATTTTCCCTTGCATATGGCGCTAGAGTAGTATTACCTTTGGAGGTTGAGATTCCTTCACTTAGAGTTTCCCTCAAAGGTCTAGTTACAGATGAAGACTACCACCCCATGAGACTTCAAGAGTTAGAACTTCTAGATGAGAAATGTCAAGCATCATTTGACCATATCAGGGTTTATCAAAAGCACATGTCTAAAGCCTTCAACAAAAAGGTTCTCCCTAGAGAATTCCAAGTGGGAGATCTTGTCCTACTTGAAAATCCTAAGAATCAACAACATAGAGATCAAAAGGGCAAATTTGAACCTAATTGGCTTGGACCTTACGTCATTACAACAAATTTTGGGTCAAGTGCTTATTTACTATCTACAGAGGAGGGAAAGTAGCTCCCTGAACCTATCAATGTCTTGCACCTTAATAAGTTCTATCCATGATGCCCATTATGTCTGGGGGCATCCTTTGTACATATTTATTGATCCTGAAAAAATCCAAAAAAGGATATATTGTCGAAAATGCTAAAAATTAGAAAGTGTCCTAAAAAAATGATCATCTTAGTGAAAACCTAGCAATAGGCGCTTTGATGTATCTCCAAAAAAATTATATATTCCAAAAATAAAAATTAAAAATAAAAAAATTAAAAAAAAAATAGAAAAAGTGCCTTGGTGAAAACTTGGAAACAGGCGCCTTGGTAGCAAAAATTCAAAAAAATTATAAAAATTCCTAAAAAAAAGAAGAAACAAAGTTAAAAAAAATGAAAGAGAAAAATTGTAATGAAATCCAAGTGGTGAAAACCTGGAAATGGGTGCTACTTGAGGCCTTTGCACCCATGTTTCTTAGCGCGTGTCCTCGACACTTAGCCTTTCTCCATCATGCCTTGTCCTTGTTTCCTCAGTCTAGAATTAGTCTTTGTCTTTGTCTAGGGGGTATAACTATGTTAGATTTGGTCTCTTGGATGTGTTATTCTTTAGGACATACCACCCAACTGTATTTATCATACAACCCCTGACATCAAGTGTTTTTCAACACTTATCGGTTTGGTCTTACCCAATTTTGTCATGTGATCTTACCTGCTTGCAAGCATTTGATCCTTATCCTCGGAACTTAGTATTAGTTAACACACTTAAATTTTTAAACACAACACTTAATGCTTGAGCTATGTCATGAGCTTTTATATGTGTGCTAACTGTTATTGATTTTCATTGAGTGTCCTTTTCTAATAAGTTTCTCTGTGATGCATAGCTAGAGGACTTGAGGCATGGGGCATGTTTTTATTTTCTTTATGCTTAACTATTTTTGCACAACCGTTCTTCTGGTCATCCTGACCTCCATGCCTTTATGTGAGCATGGTTTTTTTATATTAAATTGGGTAAGCTAACATCGAAGTCATCTTGACCTTTATGTCTTTGATTCTTATGTTAGAATCTTTCCACATTCCAATCCGATATAAATCGCATTCATATCTTCATAGTTGCGCTTGTGACTAGTGATGATTGTGTGATTTTCTTATGTCCGTTAATAATAGCCCAATGATGAAAATAAGTTCCTTAACATTCTCTAATGAATGATGAACACAAAGTCCTATGTTACAGTTGCTCTATTGCAAGTACACCTTTGCATTTCATGTAACTTGTATTGTTAAACCTCATGTTAGTTTGCATTTTAGGCTGCATTATGAGTTTGAAAGGGTTTCCTTCATCTTTCTTTTGGACTTTTAATCAGCTATGGTCATTTTTGAGCTTCATTTCCTTATCTTCTTTTGTGATCTCATTCAAAATTTTCTATCTTAAACAATTGATTGATTTTGGGGCATTCTCTTTCTTAAGGAAAATTCTCTTTCTTTTCTCCATTTCTTTCCACCTCTTCTAAACTTCTATCTTCCATTCACTTTCACCCCACTTCTTTTCTTCTAATTCAACCTTGGGGCATAATATTTTGTGCTTGATGATCTACCTTAGTTCTGTGACCCTTATATCTTTCATCTTACGTCAAGAACCTTATCTGTAGTTTGATTTGATCAAATTTATCATTTTTTTCTTCTAATTAAGTAAAAATAGGTTTTACAAGGACTCAAAACCTTTACAAATTAATAAAGTTCAGTAGGTTTTACAAGGACATGAAACGTAAAGAGTAATACCAAATGTTCAACAAGGAGAAAAAAAAAGCTATGCCCGAGCACCCAAAAAGGAAAGGAAATGGGAAAACAAGCAACTAAACCAAAAGAAGTCCCACAGAAACAACATTATAAATAGGGACAACAAAAAACCCCAAAGGGATGGAAAACATGACAGCTACATTCCATGCACCAGCTCCTCCACTTTGATGATCATAATCTGCATATTGCTAACCGAACTCTTGAGCTCCGCAGTATCTTTGTCCTCCTTAGGATTTTTCTTCTTAGTACGATCTCTAGTACGCTATCCCAGGCCAATTCCCTCTTTGATCTCTCTACTTTCCTTCTCTTTGTTATCCCTATCCATTTTATCCATCAGAATCTGCGCATGACCACAGTAAGCCTTCTGATTGATAAGACATTGTTCCCCAATTTTTTTTACAGTAGCCTCCAACCTCTCCACCTTAGTGGTCAAGTTCGTGATCTGCTCAACATTACTCTCTTTCTCCATCCTATCTTGGATGCCTTTTATATTTCTCTCCATTATCCCCACTTTATTAACAAATTCTACCTGGGTTTCAGAATTCCCAACCACTTCTTTCATTTCATTCAAACAAATAGCCACTGGTTTTTCCCCAATACCCACACTGTTAAGAATATTTATCTCGGCCTTTATAATATCAACTTCTTTTTTCAAATTATTCTGATCATCAATTAGATTGCTTTCCAGACCAGTGAAACCCACAATTCAATCTTTGTTGTCGACGGGTAAATAGTGCTCCCCTGCATCCACATTGTCATGAAAATCGCTTTCCTTATGCCCAAAATCTTCATCAATTCTGTTGTTCTTTTCATCTTTTATATTTTCTTCTTCCTACTTCTTCTCATCAATTTTCTCCCTGAGACTGGTGTCATCTTTACCCTCTTCTTTTTTCTCCTCCCTGTTCTCATCTTTTTCCTTATCCTCCCTATTCTCATTTGTGTTTTCCTTAAATCTTCCTCGTCTGAAGTAACATTAATTCTCCTCTTTCTGGAGTGGCTACTCTTACGGGTAATTTTAACTTTCTCCTTACCCTCCCTGCATTTCCCTTTTTTATCCTCCTTTTTCTCCTCCTCAAAATCAGTCTCTGTTTCCGACTCCTCATTCTGAATCTTCTTCTTAGTTATCTTTTTACCCTTTTTCTTTCTGCTTCCCTCCCCAATCTCCTCATCACTATCCTTCTCTATTTTTGACCCTTCAGTGTAGGGTATCTTCTAGTTTTTAGAAACACCCTTCTGTTAGATTTAGGGGTTTTAAACCCTTTGGACTCCTCTTCGCTTTCTATTTCTTCCCCATACATACTGTCATCTTCATCCCCATCTATCTCTTCTTCCTCCTTCAAAATATTCTTTCCCAGCGGCCTTTCCACTTTCTTAGATTTCAACACCTCATATATAAGAGGCATAAGCCCTTGGTGGGAAGCATGATCCCCCTTCGAATCTTTTCCTAAGCTAGATATGGTAGCATCTAACGAAATAAGTAGATAGTAAGGTAAACTGACTTTAACCTTATGCCTAAAATGGTTTAATAACATGAAATGGTGCCCATACGCCCTAGTAAAACTACCATCCAGAGTGACATAACTAATTATCACATAAAGGACATACCTCCAGGGTCTGGAAATGCACTTTGGATTATGGTAGGAAGCATCAATCTTGACCAGTATGTTCTTATCCTTCTCATCTTTCAGGAAAGTCTCCCAAGCTTTATCTGAGATCAGTCTATCTCTATAAAACTTAATACCGTCCATACCCATTCCTGTGGCTTCAGCAATGATCTCCTCTGTAACCTCCATATACTGGTCTCCAACCAAAATATTTCCCTCTTTCCATGATTTCATAAAGATCCTAGTGATAGAAGGATTCCTTCCATGGAGCTATTCTAGGAAAACTGCCAACCCACCCTCTTTCATGATTTTCCAAACTCTATGCTTTTTCTTCCAATTGTTATAGTTAACAGGCTCAACTCTTTTCTTGTTTCTTCCCATTTTCTTACTCTGGTTGCAACAAATATTACTGTAATGGCAGAAGAAAATGCCAAAATGAACATTTTGCAAAGCCAAAAGGACCCAAGATAGAATGCCAAATCTAGCTCGCAATCATAATAGAGTACTTACAACTTTGAAGGTAATAATGACACATCACCTTTATATTAATGATTTTAAAACAACTTACCATTTATAATAATTTTTTAACGGCTCCTCAATCGATCCATCTCAAGCAATAATTTCACTTGAGATGGCACGTCATTTCCATCATCCCACTGTGCCACCTCATCACTCTGACATGCATTATTCACCGCCCAGTCAGCAACGCCATTAACCTCATGGTAATTATGGGTAATAATACAATTTTCAAAAGAGTGCATAATATCTTTGGCTTTTTGAATAATATTATATATAGTCCATGAGGCGGGAGTGTCATTGTTTAAACATTTGACTATGTTGAGAGAATCCCCTTCTAACTAGACTTTAGTGCTACCTTTTTCTTTGGCTAAAATAAGACCCTGAAGAGCTGCACAAGCTTCTGCAATATGATTAGTTTGATTACCTATAGGGATATCTTTTATACATATACACACACCATTTTCATCTTTGATGACAATGCCACATCCTGCCACCCCTCAATTGCCCTTAGAAGCACCATCAAAAATAATTTTCTACCATCCTTTCAGGGGACAATCCCATCTAGCATCCTCTCTTTTAGTTTTGTTATCCTTTTTTTTGGAATTTCCATTGATTTTCCAATTTTTGAACAGGGTAACATCTTTCTCCTGTAGAGGTTCTAACACTTTATCTTGTAACATAAGATTCTCTTTTATGGCTCTCTTAATCTTAAAGAAAACCTCCTTTTCACTAGTAATATTGTCTTTGAACACTCTATCATTTCTTTCTCTCCAGACCCCCAAGCAAACATGGGGTAGGACAAAATTCTAGATCTTAACAACTGTGTCATTCTTTGAAGGATAGATACAAGATTTAAAAAGACTCTCCGAATTATCAAGAAAAACCCACTCAATATTAAGGACCTGGGAAAAAAGATCCCAAATTTTTCTGACAAATGGGTAGTGGATGATGATATGTCTCGCACTTTCCTCCTCTTGCTCACAAAGATAACACTTGTTAACAATAGTCAGTTGTCAGAATTTTTCAGTTGTCAGAATTTTATTTTGCATCACCTATTAACAATAGGCACTTTCCTTCAGAGATTGTCAGTTGTCAGATTTTTATTTTGCATCATTAACCAAAAAAGAACATTAATTTTAGGAATGAGGTTTTTATCCCAAACTTTCTCCCAGAAAGGCTCAATAAGGTCTTCAAACTCCAGATGGTACAGAGAAGAGACAGTTAAGTTACCATTAGTACTATGTTTCCAAACAATCCTATCCTCTTCCTCAATCAAATTGATTGAGTTGAGAATTTTGTTAAGATGACCCAGTCTTATATCAATAATAGATAAGTCTTTCCAGTGATCCCTTTCCCAATAGTCTTCAATTTTCCTTCCAAAATTTCTTTTACACTGATTCTCAAAGATACACCATTCAGGGCATTCCTTGAGGGGGAATGAAGAATCCACTCATCATCCCAAAAAAGAACCTTGCTACCATTTCCCACTTTCCACTTAATTCCTTTTTTAATTCTGGATTTATTTTTCACAACATTTTTCCATATGAAAGATCCAACCCTTTCCCTGTCCTCATTCAGAAAGGCATCAAGATTAGGCATGTCCTTATTATACTTGTTATCCCATATAAGAGTCCATTCTCCTTTAGAGTTATAGTATCTCCATATAAATTTAGTAAGGAGGTTCTCATTCAAGTTCATAATTCTACTTAGCCCTAAGCCACCTTTCTTGATCGGACATCAATCTTTGTCCTAGGCTATAAGCGCTATCCTTATATCAATTTGTTGTTTCTCCTCTATCTCATTTCGATTTCGATCACGAGGGGTGGTACCTATCAAACTTCAATCCTTGATTCAGCTTTATCAATCCTATCAATTTATCCACTTTGGGAAACCTTTCTTGAGATTATAATCTCTGACATGTCAATTACCTACTTACAGGGGTGTTGACCTTGTCCTTTTCAATCTGCTTATCTTTGTCCTGGTGTGTTCACATAAAGATCACATGTCTGGGTTGTTTTTGTTGGAAAGATTGCTACAATGCAGATAATTGTTATTTTTTCATTGATGTCAAACCTTAACTGGTGAGACTATTGTTGTATGTTTGAGTACCTTATCCATTGATTGATGAAGATTTGAAAGAATGGGATAACAAGAAGACTAAGGAAATGGTTGAGTTATGAGTATACGCCAGGGTACTTGATCATCTGGTACTTTGGCAAAGTGATACATTTTTTAGATCTATCATTGAAAGTTCACTGGAAGGTTGATGCTGAGCAAAGTGAAAGGTGATAATGAGAAAAACAAAGATGATGCTGAGTGCCAGTGAAATGCCGAGAGAGACAGAGAAATTCGAGCAACAGTATTTTGTTTATTGATGAGATTTGAGATCTATGGCCGACATAGTTGATTTTATTGGGATGTGCATTGTTAATTAATATTGGTCCACATTCATTTAATGCACGAGAAACTGTTATTAGCGCATGGATTCAATGCTTAATTAATAACTATATTGGCAAAGTAAATTGAATGTAATGATGGAAAGATTCATTGGATCTGACCTAACCTAAGATCTAGGATCTTGATTAAGAGGCAAAATATCTATTTGACCTAGATGAAGAGGTATATTATAACCTACCATGGTTATTTTTATTGTATCCAAGAAAGGAGAAGTGGAATGCAAAGTATTGCATGGTTAATTGACTGATTGGTGAAGACCTAGAAGAGAAGGCTAAGCAGAAAAGCAGAGAATGATTGCTCGATGAATTTCCAAGAAGATCTAAAGTTTGAGATGAAAATGAAGGCCACTCAGTGAATTAGCGTTAGAGATAAAATTGGATATGGATTTGCAAATTAAGTTGTATGTATCAGATCACACCCGCTGATTACTTTCTAACCATTGTATTAGTTCAAATCCTTTAACCAGGTTGACTTAACAGTTATTGTATAAATCCTTTGAACAAGGTGACATTCAGATTGGAATTTTCTAAGTCCTCTAACAAGGCCACTCCTGACATGGTGATTAAATCATTTAACCAGGTCACATTTGACAGTGTGTTTTGTAACCTTTAACAGGGTAGGCTACTAACAGGGCATCACTTCAGAAAAGTGAAATTTTGGTAGCATGTTACTGGTGGTTTTTCCCATATTGGGTTTCTACGTTAAATCATGGTGTCAAAATGTGTGAATGGTATTGTTGTGTTTTACTGTTAAGTTTCTGCAAGATTATTTCATTAGTATAGTAAACTGCACACTTTTGTTACTTATTACTATCGAGCAGATCTGAGTTGTTGAAGTTGGTTTAAAGTTTTATATGGGCACATCCAGACCTGAGGATAACTGATTCACCCCCCTCACAGTTATTCTGAATTCATCCTAACAATTGGTATTAGAGCTAAGTTCTCTTGAAAAAATTTGAAGGTACTTGGAGATAAAGGTCAAGATGTATAAAAGGGATGGACCAAAGATTAACAAGGAAAACTTTCCTGCATGGCAAAGTTTGATGAAACTTCACTTGGCCGGTATTGGTGTTTCTACTAAATGACATATTGAAATAGAGTATGTAGCCCCTACTGGAGTTATGAATGCTGCACAATTAAGAGAAAAGCATGAACATAATCAAGCAATGCTGGAACTTGCATCATCTTTGAACTATCATGAATTTGAGGACATCAAAGATTGTACAAGCACAAAGCAGATGTGTGATGCCCTTGCAACCATTTATGGAGGTGATACGAATGTACTAAGAGCCAAATCTGAAATCTTGAGAGGTAAGTTTGATGATTTAAAAATTCAAGAAGGAGAAGATATAGTGCAATATTATGATAGGATAAAGGAAGTTGTAAATGCTATTATAGGAGCTAAGGGAACCATTGATGAAGACACTATCATGAGAAAGGTAATGAGAACACTTCTTCCTATTTATTCTATTAGAGTATCTGTAATTCAAGAATTGAGATGTACTCCTAATAACAATTTAGCTTTGGAAAGTCTAGTAGGAAGACTTACTACATTTGAGATGTCAAATTTTGACAACTATACTCCACAAGTTGTTGAATCTGCACTCAAGTCATAGATGGTCATCAGCAAATCAAGGAAAGGAAAGAAATGTGTGGACAGTGATAGTGACACCTCAGATGATGATCTAGAAGAGCTTGAGGAACTTATGGTAAGGAGACTAGCTAGAGGAAAAGGAAAATTCAAAGGTAAACTTCCTATTATTTGTTTTTCTTGTAACAACATTGGTCATATTGCTGCTAGATGTCCTGACAAGAATGAAAAAGATGAAAGAAGAGACAACAAGTACATAGACAAAAAGGATGACTGAGACTACAAAAAGTACAAGGATTACAAAGACAAAGGTAAGAAATCTTGTTATATAGAAGTTGTGTAAAGGTGATCGTTGGATTATTTATAGTGGTTGTTCACATCAAATGACTGGTGATAAGGACAAATTTGAAACCTTAGAACAATGTAAGGGTGGGTATGTTAAGTTTGGTAATGATACACCATGTAGAGTTAAAGGGAAAGGATCAATTCAACTAACTAGCAAGATTAGATGTGATGATGTATACTGGGTTGATGATCTTAAGTATAATTTGATGAGTGTTTCACAGCTAAACACTTCTGGTTATAGAATTTAATTCCATCATAGGAAAGCAAAGATCTATGATGCCAATAGAGAATTAGTCAGAGGTGGTGAGCAAACTAAAGGTAACTTGTTCTATCTAGATTTAGCTAAAGAGACATGCTTGTTTGCACAATACAATGATGTTTGGTTATGGAATAAGAGGCTATGTCATGTTAACTTTGATAACTTGGTAAGCATAAGTAAATTGAAAAAGGTTAGAGGGCTGCCTAAGTTAAAGAAACCTAAGAATGCAATGTGTAAGCAATGTCAGTTGGGTAAAATGACTAAATCTAGTTTCAAGACTAAAACTGATACTTATGAGAATATTTTGGAATTGGTTCATACTAACCTTTGTGGACCTATTGGTGAGAAAAGTTAATGTGGAGACAAATATTTTATTTTATTTGTAGATGACTACTCTAGGATGATGACTGTTATGTTTCTCAAAGAAAAATCTGATGCATTTTAGTTATTTAAGTGGTACTTGGCAAAATTTGAAAAGGAAATAGGTAAGAGTCTAAAATCTATGAGATCTGACAGAGGAGGTGAGTTCATTTCTAATGATTTTAACGAGTTCTACAATGACTGAGGGATAAAGAGACAGATGTAAGCACCTAGGACACCACCACAGAATGGTATAGCTAAAAGAAGAAATCAATCTATCATGGATTGTGCTAGAACATTAATGATGGAAAAAAAAAAGTTGCACAAAAATATTGGAGAGAAGTTGTGAGTACAATTGTTTATACCTTGAACAAATTAAAATTCAAGAAAGGTACAAATACTACACCTTATGAGTTATGGTATGGACATGCACCTACTGTAAGTTATTTTAAAGTCTTTGGGAGTAGCTGTTTTATACTGAAGGATAACAGAAATGATAAACTTGATGCTAAAAGAGAAGAAGGCATATTTCTTTGATATTCTACTAAGAGTAAGGCATACAAATGTTTTGAAATTGTAACACTAAAAAATTGTGGAAAGTACAAATGTTAGAATTGATGAATATGTAGAAATAAATGAAGTTGAAAGCATGATTGAGCCTCAAAGTTACATATAATTCACATATCCTGAAGAGGAGGATTCTAATGGAACTGAAAATGAAGTTGCCGAGCAATAGTCTGCACTTGCCGAGACATAGAACAAAATTTTCAAGCAACAGGAGGTGACTTCCGAGCTATCTGATGGAGATGTCAAGTCACAGTTTTACTCTGAACTAAACTTGAATGATCAAAATGAAGCTAAAAAAGAGCCTACTTTGGAAAAATATGTCAGAAGGCACCATAAACCTGATCAAATCATAGGAGCAAAGGATTCTGCAGCTATGACAAGAGGCAAATTAAGAGAAGACACATGTTTTCTATGTGATTTTAAGCCTAGGATAGTAAAAGATGCTTTGGACAATGAAGACTAGATTCAAGCCATGAATGAAGAGATAGACCAGATTGAAAAGAAAAAGACATGGACACTAGTACCAAGACCTGACAACAAAAATGTAATTGGTATAATGTGGGTATTCAGAAACAAGCTAAATGAACATGGAGAGGTAACAAGGAATAAAGCAAGACTGGTATGCAAAGGTTATGCACAAGAGGAAGGAATTGACTATGGAGAGACATTCACCCCCGTTGCAATATTAGAGGGTGTGAGAACTCTACTTGCATATGCAGCCTACAAAGGATTTAAAGTATATCAAATGGATGTGAAGTTAGCATTTCTAAATGGGATATTAGAAGAGGAAGTATATATTGAACAAGCTGATGGATTTGTTGACCCAAGTAAGAGGAACATGGTTTGCAGACTACACAAGGCATTTTATGGACTGAAACAAACACCCAGAGCATGGTATGAAAAATTACACAATTATCGGATGAAGATTGGATTTGCAAGACCAAATGAAAAAAAAAAATCTGTATTTGAAAGCAGAGCAAGGTAAAGGAATTTTATTGGCTGAAATTTTTGTTCACGACATCACATTCAGTGGACAAGATATGATAGGTAAAGCATTTTCAAAAGAGATGCAAATTGAATTTGAAATGTCTATGTTTGGTGAGATAAAATTCTTTGTTGGATTACAAATACGTCAAATGAAGAATGTTATCTATATTACTTAATCAAAATATATCAAGGAGATACTGAAAACTTTTGGTATGGAAGATTCAAAACTAGTGAGTACACCCATGGCTACTGGACAAAAGTTGACAAAGAATGATGATACAAAAGAGGTAAATCAAACACT
>MU225739.1:458068-470194 GCA_018584345.1 Thuja plicata | reverse complement strand
CAAAATATATCAAGGAGATACTGAAAACTTTTGGTATGGAAGATTCAAAACTAGTGAGTACACCCATGGCTACTGGACAAAAGTTGACAAAGAATGATGATACAAAAGAGGTAAATCAAACACTGTATAGATCAATGATTGGTAAGCTGCAATATGTTGTACACAATAGACCTGATATTGCATTAGCAGTTGGAATTTTTGCTAGATTTTCTGCTAATCCAAAAGAGACACATATAATGGTAGTAAAAAGAATTCTGAGATACTTGAAAGGTACATAAGACTATGGCCTATATTACAAACAAAATGACAAGTTTGAACTCAAAGCCTATACTAATTCTGATTGGGCTGGTAATGTTGATGATAGAAAAATCACTACAGGAGGAGCATTTATTTTGGGGAAAAGATTAGTTTCCTAGACAAGCAAGAAATAAAATTTCACCTCACAATCTACAGATGAAGCCATGTATGTGGCAACAACAGTTAATTATTCAAACATTGTGTGGCTGAAGATACTACTGAAAGGTATGAAGGAGGAGATCATAGAACCAGTTGTCATATATTGTGACAACACAAGTGCTATTAATATTTCTAAAAATCTTGTAATGCACTCTAAGACAAAACATATAGCTATCAAGTATCATTACTTGAGGGAGCTAGTTCAGAAGAAGGAAGTGAGACTGGAATATGTGAACACTAAGGAACAGTTGGCAAACATATTTACAAAAGAATTACCTTAGGATGCTCATGAGTATCTAAGAGGTAAATTGGGGGTAATTCCCCTAGTAGAGGCTAACTAGTGTTGAATGGTACTGTTGCATCAAATGTTTTAATCAGAACACTTGACACATTGATGCACAGTGAGTCACATTTTTAGGATGTTGCCTAAAAACTATTAAGTAGAAGACAAGAATAGACAGAGAAGATCAGTCATACACAAAGATGACATAAACAACATGATACAAATATTAGAAAAGAAGAATTAGCATAATGAAGATGTCAACATCTTTGGCATTGTTGTCAAAGAGGGAGATTATTTCTAAAACAACAGATACAAGGGAGATAAACAACATATATAAGGGAGCTGAACAGTAACAGAAAACATTTCAGTGTGAGTATAGACATAGAGGGAGTAAGAATGAAGCTAAAGAAATTAATGAAA
Source organism: Thuja plicata (assembly GCA_018584345.1). Taxonomy (NCBI): domain Eukaryota; kingdom Viridiplantae; phylum Streptophyta; class Pinopsida; order Cupressales; family Cupressaceae; genus Thuja; species Thuja plicata. Next base: position 469,035 of record MU225739.1, on the reverse strand, counting down.
TTTTTTTCATATCAGGAACACAGTCACTTTTTGGATTGTATGGTAACTTTGATTGGAAATCACTATTTTACAATTTAGTATTGTCATCAATGCCAAAGAGGGAGATTGTTGGAAAGATTGCTACAATGTAGACAATTGTTATTTTTCTATTGATGTCAAACCTTAACTGGTGAGACTATTGTTGCATGTTTGAGTACCTTATCCATTGATTGATGAATATTTGAAAGAATGGGATAACAAGAAGACCAAGGAAATGGTTGAGTTATGAGTATACACCAGGTTACTTGATCATCTGGCACTTTGGCAAAGTGATACATTGTTTATCTATCACTGAGAGCTCACTAAAAGGTCGATGCTGAGAAAAGTGAAAGATGATTCTGAGCAAAGCAAAGATGATGTCGAGTGCCAGTGAAATGCCAAGAGAGACAAAGAAAGCCAAGCAACAGTATTTTGTTTATTGATGAGATTTGAGATCTATGGCCGACATAGTTGACTTTATTAGGATATGCATTGTTAATTAAGATTGGTCCACATTCATTTAATGCACATCAAACTATTATTAGCGCATGGATTCAATTCTTAATTAATGACTGTATTGGAGAAGTAAATTAAATGTAATGATGGAAAGATCCATTGGATCTGACCTAACCTAAGATCTATGATCTTGATTAAGCAACAAAAGATCTATCTGACCTAGATGAAGAGGTATATTATAACCTACTGTGGATATTGTTATTGTATCCAAGAAAGGAGAAGTGGAATGCAAAGTATTTCATGGTTAATTGACTGATTGGCGAAGACCTAGCAGAGAAGGTTGAGAAGAAAAGCAGAGAGTGATTGCCTGATGACTTTCCAAGCAAATCTGAAGTTTGAGATGAAAATGAAGGCCACTCAGTGAATTAGCATTAGAGCTAAAATTGGATATGGATTTGCAAAGTAAGTTGTATGTATCAGATCACACCTACTAATTACTTTCTAACCATTGTATCAGTGCAAATCCTTTAACTAGGTTGACTTAACAGTCATTGTATAAATCCTTTGAACAAGGTGATATTCAGATTGGAATGTTCTAATTCCTCTAACAAGGCCACTCCTGACAGGGTGATTAAATCCTTTAACTAGGTCACATTTGACAGCGTATTTTGTAACCTTTAACAAGGTAGGCTCCTAATAGAGCATCACTTCAGAAAAGTGAAATTTTGGTAGCATGTTATTGGTAGTTTTTCCCATATTGGGTTTCCATGTTAAATCATGGTGTGAAAATGTGTGAATGTTATTATTGTGTTTCACTATTAATTTTCCGCAAGCTTATTTCATTAGTACAGTAAATTACACACTTTTGTTTATTATTGCTGCCGAGCATATATGAGTTGTTGAAGTTGGTTTAAAGTTTTATATGGGCGCATCTGGACCTAAGGATAACTGATTCACCCTGCCTCTCGGTTATTCTGAATTCATCCTAACAGTTTTGTGATCCCAAATCGATGTCACACTTCAACTGCATTCTTTGACTACATGTGTTCCCATAAAGATCACATATTAGTCAAAGAGGGGCAAATGTATGCACCCTAAAATGGTCGCCTAGACTATGGGTCCCCATTTATCAATTTATCAATTTCCTGAATCAATGCTTTGCAATATTTTCAATTTAAATCAATTTCCTTGATCAAATCGTAATTAATTCAGTTATTGCAATATTTCCTAAGGTTTGATCATTTCATCAATAATATTATTTAATTAAAAGAAAACATCCCTTTTAATTAAATGAAATAATCTTATATAATTAAAATAAATCTTTTAATTAAATGATCTTGTCTTATTTAATTAAAATCTCTCTTTTAATTAAATAATATTATCTTATTTAATTAAAAACTCTATTTTAATTAAATAAAATAATCTTATTTAATTGAAAGAAAATCCTTCTTTAATTAAATAAATAAAATCCCCACTTAAATCTCTCTTTTTGATGAAAAAGAAAATAAATCAAATAAAAAAATAAATAAAACTCCTTTTTCTCCACACATATTCCTAAGTGGTGGGCTTTTCCCCCTCATACTTTCCCTTTTAGGGATTTATCCCACATTGCTCTTGAGGATGCATTCCTCTCCACACTTTCCTTTATAAGGAGCCCTCTCCTTCTCATTTTAGGGATCAGAAGAGGATCAATTCAGAGATATAGAATTTTTAAGCTGTTGTTATGCTGCAGGATTGGAGAGCAATTTTGGAGGAGAATTTGAGCACTTGAGCTTGGATATTGCAACTTCTCTCTTCTTTTCTTCTTCTCTCATGCATTCATGGCAATTCATTTATATTAATTTTGCATTTGCATTTTAGATTAAACTCATATTTTCTTTCATAGATTAATTTTGCATTCATATTTCCTTTCATAGAATAATCATGCATTGTTATCATATAGATTAATTCCATTATCATATAGAAAAAATCATGCATTATCATATATAATCTCTCATTTTATGATGTACTTGTAGGGGCACAAACTAGGTCAATCTGAGGGCCTCCATCACACACCTTTGCACTCTGTGAATAGAGAGCTATGAGTCACCATTCGAGACCTCATTCTTTAGCAATCTTGAATATAATGACTCATAGAAGTGTGACACATTTTTAGCACACAATAATAACCATGTGATGTAAATGTTTGGTAAACTTGCAAGTTTTCCAAGAGGTAAGGAGTTTCTTTAATGGAGTGATAAGGTTAATTTGTTTTGAATATTGGAGTTATTTTGGAATGGTATGGAAAATAAGGGCGTGTTTCATTTTTAGAGGTATATGCTTCAATCATTTGTTGAAGTCAACATTTTCATCTTTACACGTGTGCCAAATATTGCTTGTATTTTCAAGACCATTATTTTCATTGCAACACAAAAATTGAAGAAAGATTTATACGTTAGACAGTAGAAAAGATAATATATCAGAGGTTGGAGGAAAGAGAGGCATTAGGATACCTATAATATTGAGATATCTTCTTTCTTGGGGATGATTTATTGCATGATAAGAACTTTATTTACATCTGTAAAGAAAAGAGCTCAGGCTTGACATATTTGTGTCCCTAAAGAAAAGAGGGTGCTTAGCATCATGTTTGTCCTTCAAGGAGAAATGAGGGAGATATATTTTTATGGGTGCACTTGGTGTATTCACATTTACTTGGTCATTTTTTAAGCATTTGAAGAGGCATTCTACACACTTGGAGATAATATGGAGTTTCAGAGAAAATGATGTCTCTTGTGCGGGTTTGTGGTTAGTGATTTGTGTAATGGAAGAGGGATTGTTTTCATAGAACTCGAGGACGCTTTAGACACACTCAAAGGAGATGTTGAATTTCATCTCATGTGTGGGACTATAGGAGGCATTAGATACACTTGGAAGAGATGTGGAATTTTAGAGGAAATATGTCTCATTATCCATGGCGAGTGGTAACACTTTATGTTCTCTCATGTTATACAAATATTTGCAAGTTCTACAATAAAGTGATCCAGTAATGTAGTTAGTTTGGTCTTTCCTAGAGGTTCTATAGTTAGGAGATCCACAAATGTAGTCAAAACTATATTTCCAAGGTGAGTGAGGAGGATTGGTAAAGGCGCTTTATCAAAGTCTCCAGAAGGGCAGGGTTTGAAACCCTTGCAATGTTTCACTCTTGTTCAAATTATTCTAATAAGGGTGGAAATTTTGGCATATTATATAATTTGGCAAGCTTAAGGCTTTAGTTTACATTATAATTTATTTATTTTCAATGTATACTTTACTATTTAATAGTTCTATTCGAGTGTGTATGTTTCATATTTAAAGGAATTTTATAGAATTAATACTATATTAATTAATGTGGCATTGACATTTGTTCTCACAAAGAGAACATTGATAGGTGTATATTCTTAGTCAATTAAAAAAGAGATTATAAAACCTCTTTGAAGCTTTATCAGACATTGTTTGTGTTAAGACATTGATAATTATTCTCTTCAGCCATGGATACTTAAATTATATTTAGTTAATAATGTCCCATCTAATATACCTCTTTACTTGATATATGTACAAAACTTAGCTTGACAAATAGATATTAATCTAGGGCTCTTAAGACTAATAAGAATTTGTTCTCTCCTACATATTTTTTCTTATGTTGAACCTAACTCTATAACCCCATTATACCATGACACCAATATCACTCCACTTACTCTCTCATCTTCATAAATATTAAAACTATTTATGCTCAAAAAAGTATTCAATCATATTTATATTTAGACAAAGTTACCACTTTATAATCAAGTTTTTTACCACTATTACTTTAAAAAGTACTTCATTAGAGATCCTAAATTAGAAATTTCATTAATATGGTTGAAATTGATGTTTTATACATAAGAGTTTATGAAGAAATTTATTTATTTCCATAGACCATTACTGAGAAAAATATACAAGCTCCACATTGTGTTCATACAACCTACATTATTATCTAAAATTATGTTTTGATAAAAATACTAGGAAACTCTTTATAAAAATAGGGAATCATACTTAAGTGATATCAAATAAATTATTTCTTGTAGCATTTAAATATGTTGAAAAATTACGTCATTAAATACTCCCTTTTCAAACGATGGACTACATATGAAGGAGGAGTTGATCTCTTTGATTCTAGTTCATACATTGGGCCTTATTTTTCATCCACCTAAATATAAGTGAAACTCAAGTTATTCTAAGTGAAATTTCATTGGTCTAGGATTTCAGCTAGACTTAGTGTATGATATTCTAAGTTTGATTTCCAACAAAAGGTATCTCACCTAAATCACTAACTCAGTGTCCCCATAAGATCCATCCTTAGACACGATCATGAAGCTAAGAGCATGTAAATTAGTATAAAATGGCATTTAGGAAAAGGACTATAATATGACAAAAAATATTGTATACAGCTAAATAAGCTATGTCTTAAATAGAAAACTATCATAGGAGGACATAACTATTTTATAGGAGTAGTTCTCAGATTAGGTAGTGTAGTATTGAAGGTAGATATCACCATTGTGTTACCAAAATTACCAGAATTATACACATAAAAAACATGAAAGATCATAAAAATAACATCATTGCATATGGATGTGAGAATATTTATTAACCTCTCTATAAAAGAATAAAATCATCTTATTCTTCTCCCACCATATACTCCATATTACAATCACTGGGGAAATTTTCCACAATTTCTCAAAGAAAGAGTCTCTATTTAATAAAGGCCAACTTGTTCGCAAAATTTTCATATTGTTTGGTAATGGCCCATACCAATTTAACTTATTTAGAGGCTAATACCAAAACCCCGCGGTAAAGGGACATGTTACCAAAAGATGATCAATTTTCTTAATTTGCTTGCCACATAGAACACACTTAAAATCTGCTGCAATTTTTATTCTTACCAGTCTTGAACTAGTAAGGATTTTATTATGTAATGCCAACCATGTAAAATCTCCTGCTTCGGGGAGGATAAAATCATTCCAAAAAAATGATAACTCTCTTGAATTATTTAAACTCTATGATTTTGCGATTACTTTGTATCCCTCTTTAACACTATATTTATCTGATTTGCTTGTTGTCCAAAAAAGTTTATCATATTTATTTGTTCTGAAAATGAGCCTCTCTTTCAAAATACTCTTAAGCAGGTCTCGCTGAGGCCTATGAAAAGGGAGATGTAAAGAATCCTTTAGTTTTGTGTGTTGAATACCTTTCACATCATGAGATTCTAAATAGTCTTTAACCTTATGACCCCATTCCCTTTGAAGACACTCCCCGTCTTGCTGAAGATAGAGATCTCCTTTTAATGGAGGATATCTATTCCATGAATCCTCCCAAAGTAGTAACTTATCACCTGTTTTGATTGATCAAGATAAATGAGGGAGAATGATGTCTTTGATTTTTACAATAAAATTCCACATAAAATCAATAAAATTCCACATGGAATAACCCTTGGGAGGGTTTCTAATCGTTAATATCCTTTCTAGTTCACTTGAATCCAAATATTTGTCCTTGATGATTTTAGCCAAAGCGAAGAAGGTCTCTCATATATTTTTCATGGTAACTTTTCTCCAAGGCTTGAAAATTTTTGGAAGTTAATTCATGTATTCCTGCTCCTCCTTCTAATTTAGTCTTACAAATGGTATCCCAAGAAATTAAAGATATTTTACTTTTATTGTCCATGTTACTTTTCCAAAGGAACTCTCTCATGAGTTTTTTCAGATTTTGGATGACCCCTGTTAGTGCCTCAAGGACTGACATCACATAGTTTGGAATGGTGCTTAATACCAATTTAATTAGTAGGATCCTACCTGCCAACGACATTGATCTTTCCTTCCATGAAGAAATCCTCTCCTTAATTCATTTAATCATCTCCTTCCAAAATAATGTTCTATTGGATCCAAGGAAAAATGGAACTCTTAAGTATTTACATTGTGTTTGTGCTTCGTTGAATCCCGTGATTTTTTGAAGTGATGACCTAGTTGAGTTAATTACGTTAAAAAAAGAACTTTTGATTTCCCTAAATTTATTTCTTGGCTTGATGCTGAACAATATGACTCTATAGTCTTCTTAATGGATCTAGCCTCTATCAAAGTAGTCACTCCAAATAATAATGTATTATTTGTGAATAGATTGTGAGTTATGTGTAAATCTGATCTAGGTACATTTAGATTCCTTTCCATTTGTCCACTAAATATTTATGGATAATTATCCTACTAAGCCCTTCCGCTAAAATAATTAAAAGGAAACGTGATAAAGAATATCCTTGGCGAACCCCTTGGGTTGTTGAAAAGAATCCACAAGGTGTTCCATTTACCAATACCGATAATTTTTCTCCTGAAATGCACGAATAGATCATTTAGCACCAATTGGGAAAAAATCCTATCTTATTGAGAACTTTATTAAGAAACTCCCATCTTACCTTATTATAAGATTTCATAATATCTAGCTTTAAAACTATTGAGGGGATTCGATTGGTGTGAATCATATGTAACACCCCATGTGCCACAAAAGATCCTTCCATAGTTTCCCTAGCTATTAAAAAACCTCCCTGTCGAATGGAGATACTGGAAGGAATGATTTTTGCTAGTTGAAATGATATTTATTTAGTGAATATCTTATATATAGTGTTACAAAGAGATATTAGTCTATAATCTGCAAAATAAGAAGGATGTGTGCACTTCAGTATAAGGGTGACGAATGTCATGTTAAACTATTTCAACATGGTGGCATTACTTCTCAACTCTTCAAGAGATTTGAGTTTATCCTCCCCCATGAAGTCCCATCTCTTTTAAAAGAATAGTGGAGTCAATCCATATGGCCCAAGGGCCTTATTTAGGGCCCTTGCAAACACAACTTTATTGACTTAGATTCTAATGTGAAAGGGCTTTGTAGTTTCTGGTCGTCTTCCTTTGTTAACAACTTTGGGATCGCTTCTATTACTTCTCTTTGATCTTGAACTAATAATTGATTACTTGTAGTTAGTAATTGCACAAAAAAGGACATTGCTTCCTTTTGGATGTCACTTTTGTCTTTTATGATACGACCCTAAGAAATTTTAATCTGAAAAATTGTCTTTGGTTGTCTCTTCAATTTCGCTGATGCATGAAAAAAAATTGTATTCATGTCTCCCTCTTTCTTCCAAAGCTCTCTTGAGTACTATCGCCAATATATCTCCTCTCTTAAAACAACTTCCTCCAATTCTTCTCTCAACAATTTATGTGATTCATACATCTCTATATTCAATCTAAAATGGATTATTTGTGTATTTATCTCTTCCAATTGTGATTGTAATAATTCCTTCTGCTGAAGTATATTTCTGAAAACCTCAGTATTCCATTTTTCTTTATCTTGGCCTTAATACAAGCCAACTTTTTTGCTAACTAGAACATTCTAGATACACCTACAAATGGGGCTTCTATCCACCAAGATTTCAAAAGATGTAGGAATTTTTTTTATCCCTAAACTACATATTTTCCATCTTGAAGTATGATTTGATGTTTTTTTTGTGACTTTTGAGAGGAATATCTAATACTGTGGAAAAATGGTCTGATCTAGTGAAGGGAACAATCTCTTCTGTTAGCATACACAAATTTATAAAGCCCATAGTGGATTAAGAAAAAAAAATGAACTAGTCTTACACCAATATTCAAGAATCCTTTTCTTCTATTATTCCAAGTCACTTTGCCATTTAGTGGAGCACAATTAGAATGCATAGATTTTAGGGTCATTGCTTCCATTCTTAACAGTTTGGTGAGGTGGCTATCACTATCAAGGGTGATAATGTTGAACATTGAACTCTCAGGTAACATTAAAGTTATAAGTTTTCACAGACTGAGAAAGAAATGAATTCAATAAGGGAATATGATTATTCTTCTGGTACAATATATGTGGTGAGGTTAGAAGGTTTTGAGAGAATATGTCTTTGAAATGTGAGATTATGTGTCTATTGTTTTGGGTCTCATGATTTTGTAAAGTTGGGAAGTTCGAGAAGTGTAGAATTTTAATTTTTGGTGTATAGTGTGGTTTTCTTTTCTAACAATGCTTTGTAAGTTCTCTTTTAGGTTAGAATTTGTTTGGATTTGTGGAAACAAGATGAAGAAATTAGGTGCTATTGAAGGAGAATATTTTATTGGTTTCCAATAAGGAGTAAGTTCTCTCTTCAAAAAATTTCTCAAAATTGAGTATATAATTTTGGCTATCATAGTGTTCAATGCACACAATTTCTGCATCATGGAGGTAAATAATTACATTATTTTACTCAGTGTGCAATTTGATTTAAAATGATTATTGAAAAATTCCTATTTATGTCATTCTATTGAGACCTGAACTTGTGGTCCATTTGGGCTTAGAATGAGACTCGGCTAGAAGAAATGGAAAGATTTTGGAAAATTAAATCGGTTAAAATTCAAGTAAAAGATAAGCATAAAATTGACCTAGATCAACCAAAAGTACTTAAAACAAGTCTTTATACTTCAAATCATGTTTTTTCTTCGTCTGGGTGCTGTAGAATGGAAATTTTGAAGTCAGGGTGAGAAGGAGAGGGTGTTTGGACTATTTTACAAAACATTTCCTCCTTAGTTTTCTCATGTTGTTTTTAATGAGTGTTGAGTTTTAGTTGTTGAATCATCTATGCTTGTTTAGGCTAGCTTAAATCACAATTAAGCTTCATGCATTTTTATTAAAACTAGATTTCAAAATATTATGTGGTTCAAGGTTTATGTTAGGAAATTTAAATTATATAAGTTCTTGGTTTCTAAGTACATTCTTTAATATGCCATCTAAATTATGTTATAATTTATTGTACGTTTTACTAGGTAAGATATTTAGATTATTTTGTTTATGTGCAAGCTAAACATTAAATTTTAACATTTTTGAAATGTTCATGTTTTACTTTCTGTCAAATGTTCTCAAAGTTTATGAGAAGGTCCAAGAAAAGAAGGTCAAATTCTTTTCACCTAGGTCCATGCAAAAAGACAGTTTGCAAGAAAGAGAAGTGTTAAACTTCATATGCCCCAAGTTCCAACTCATCATGTCATATTCCCTTGTTGATTCTCATTCAAGTGTTTTTTTTCTTAATTTTCATGCTTATTTCATTATATTCATTATTCAGTATTGATGACATGTAACTGATTGAATGTTTGATAATGTTAAGTTGAAGATGATGCAAGACATTAAATCAGTTAATGGTTTGTATTGTCATTGATGTCAATTTGATATCATTTGTACAGTCATGTACATAATGCCAAAGACTTCATAGAATCAATGGAACAATGATTATGCTTTCAGTAATGCATAAAAGTCAAGTATTCACTTAGTGACAGACAACACCGACGGAGTGCACACCATCGGTAGAGAAAAAGTCACAGTGATACCCAACAAGCAGAAGACAGTGTTGCCCGACAAGAAAAATCCAATGATGCCCGATGGACGGAGATCCCGAAGCTAACTGGAGTTACACCGATGGAACTGGCAGTTGTCACCAACGACAAACTGCAGAATTGACAGACGAAACAAAGAGTTCAGAAAGTGACAAAATATCTAGCTAGCAGAGCTTAAGGATAGACTTAACTGGTTGTTTTATTTGTTTTATTTGACCATAGTTAAGTAATTGATTTAAAAAAGATTTATATAGTTGGCAAGAAGATAACTACGAGATAAATCAGGAGTTAAAGCTGTAAATCAAATTGGATGGATTGTTTTTTATGCCAAGAATCAATATTTAAGGAATATCATGTCTATATAAGAGACAAGAATAATTCATTTCTGTAAGCCATCAGATACACGGAAGGGGAGTGAATAGAAAGAGGATGCTGAAGAGAAACTGGTTAAGGATAAAATTTATACAGTCTTGATCAATCAAGCTGAAGGAGAGCTAAAGAATTCTATAGACACCAACGAACAGTGAAGCACAACATCACAGAGAATAAAGTGTGGAGCATAAAGAATTGAAGTGATACATTGATCAGAGAGGTATTGTACTTAAGTAGATCTAAAAATTTGCAATTCAATGTTGCATTAGAAACAAGTTATAGTGTTTCAGTTTAACTATTGAAACATCAAGTCTCTTAACAGAGGAGGACTTAACAGTCTTCTATAATTGAGGTATATCCTAACAGATTGCCAAAAAGGTTGATTCATGAAAGTAGCATTGAATTTGAATAAAGCCTATTGACAGCCTAAGAAGAAGGTTGATTCAAGGATGGTAGCAAGATTTGCCTAAAGCCTATTGACAGTCTAAGAAGGAGGCTGATTCAAGGATGGTAGAAAAATAGATGCCAGATATTAAGTGACAACCTATGTATAAAATCCTCTAACAAGGTCGCACTTAATAGTCTGTTTGTAACCTTTAACAGGGTTGGCTCCTAACAGGGCTCACTTTAGAAGAGTGAAAATTTGGGGTACCGGTCCCAGTGGTTTTTCCCTTAACAGGGTTTCCACGTTAAAATCCATGTGTTATGTGT